>JAMKCF010000408.1:0-24256 GCA_023634235.1 Pisaster brevispinus | reverse complement strand
TCCATTTCGCTCGGCTTCACCTCATGAAATGGTATAGTCCAGATTTCAGCTCGTGATTATATTCACCGACAATGCACTCACATGCATCCAATATTTGTGGACTACTGCACTGAAGTTCATCACCGTTTAATCCATAACATAGATTTGCAATCTCTACTCAAGTTCTAGGTGGTGCCGGTACAGATGTATTTCACTGAACATATTTTATGCTGGACTATACTTTCAATTTCATCCCCATGTAATTCTGGATCGATGTTGACGTCAAAGTGTAATCTTAAGGTGACTTGACTCTGTGGACACTCCTCATCCTGCATAAATTTTATTTCATTAAAAATAAGCCAAACGAAGATACCTTTCGAAATGTCAAGACCACACTGGTTCTCCACAGAACCAACTCTTCTCCCAAAAGAGTTTTTTACATGGTCGTACCCGCAAGTTTACTACTATAATAGTTTTTTCTATGCTTTCCACCATGCAAAGCTTAAAACATCTCTTTCGTTCAAACTGTTTGTCACTCATCCACTGAGTTCCCAAATGAAATTTGTGTTCACTCTTGTCTTTAGGTTTAATCCCATTTTAATTGATAAAGGAATCTAAATATTTTGATAGCCCACCGTGTTTTGTAGGATAAATGTACTGTTTTCCCACCTACAAACACACATGTTTGTCGACCTGGTAAATCAAGGATTTCTCTTTGTTCTCTCTTTGTTTTGACTTTGAGAAGCAAGGAGACCCTCGCTCTTTCAAAACACCTGGGTCCCTTTTGTTGAAGTCCTCAGTTTCAATGGGTAGACAACCCCATACATGTTTGTTGACCAGGTATATCAAGGACTTCTCTTCTCTCATTGTTTGGACTTAATGTTTTTTTGCGACGTCTCCATAGGTTTTGTACAGGAAGACGAAGCGTAGGCGTCTTGGGTCTGTCGAAACACCAAGATCCCTTTTAATAAAATCCTTGGTTTCAAGGGGTAGACACACCCACACACACACAATCATTTTGCGTGGAGGGGTAAACCTTTTGGGTTGGAATTATTATTTCAAATCTTAATTAACTGTTTCTGAAAGAAAGGGGTTACCTTTCACAAATTACCTGCCAATTTTCTTTTTAACCGGCACAATCTGTCCTGATTCAAGTGACGCATTTATTCACTTAACAACCAAGTTGTTCTCATAAAGGCAAACAATTTGAATCGCCAAAGATCGCCCGTTTACGACTGTTTAAAATGTTCTTGATGTCTGTTTAAATGCTACCCTCAATACGGCCAGCTGTGTGGTTGGTACCCGCTGTGAACAAGCAGTGTTTTTTCATGCTGATAAACGTGGATGGCTTTAATGTTCTTGATGAAATTACTGTGAGTGTGTTCTTGCTGTTTTCACAACAACTCGACACTGCATTCAACCGTCACAAGGGACTTTTATAGTATTTTTCCTGATTATTTTGCCTATAAATCAGCATTACCATAACAAATTGACCTTTATCATGGTGCGGCCATCTTGTTTTTCTCCCATTAAAATCAGTGTAACCAAACCGAGGCTGGAAGGAGAAATAGTCTGGTTCCTTTTTGTACAATGAATATTGGCATTCGTTACCGTTAATGGATCCAAGGAATATGACCAAGATGGTGACTGCATGATAATGGTCTATACCAAATGATGGCCCAACCTAAAGGTATTCTTTTCCTTTTCATTCTTGAAGCAAAAAGCGCCACCTCTTAAATAAAACAACTTATTAAAGGCGCACTTTCATGCAAACTGCTGCTAGAAAAAAGTGATGGAAAAATATGGCTATAATGTTATTCAAAGACGTCGTACCATCACCTCATAGCTTTCAACAATACCTTATTAAGCAACCCATGAAGGCAGAAGCAAATGACAGAGCTTTTAGCACTGGGTTCTCTAATAGCAAACTCATGCCAAGTCTTGGAGTAATTGGCCCTATTAGAGATGCGGTTAGCGGAATTAAACCAGGCACGCTAAGAGGTCGTACTCTGTACAGCGAATGTCCAGAGTAAGTTTATAAACGATGCTCGGGGAGTGGAATGTCTGTGATTAGATTAGAGTGACAGCTTAGGACTTCAACCCGCAGAGTCGTTTGACGTCTAGGATCAATCAAGGAAAGATCAGAGCCTCCAATTTCAATCACCGGACTACTGCATACTGTAGCAAAATGCTTATTTGAGAAGGCACAGTCCGTGCACGCTGTACTATGAATATTTGTATAGCCCATAAGAGACCATGGATTTGTTGTATAACCAGTGACGTACATATGCCCTAGCATAGCTATACTACATGTAGTAGAGGGTCTTAAATATTTGGCGAAATCGTGCCTTAGTTGATGATTTTATACAAGCATGACATATTTTTGACAGTCAGAGTGTGTCATGAGAAAGATATCTGGCTTATACGGCCATCAGAGATTCTTATTTAAAAAAATGTAGTATGTAGAATAAGAAGCAATGTCAGCCATTTTGAAAGTGTTGAAAATTGCTTATTATTCTACTCTAAGGATATATCTGTGATGGCCATGATAGCCCTATAGCTTAATATCTTTCTCATGACATACTCTGACTCTGTGCCAAATTCCATGCTTGTATCATCGAAGGCACAATTTCACCACCTACCCCATGACTGAGAGCATTATATATGACCATTAGAATGACCTTGTTTAGTTGAGTGGGAGTTGGTCAAATTCAAATCTTGCTGTGATTTGCAGCCACAAAACAATTCTAATCAGGGAATCTATACAATTTATACCCTAAAAGTTTCTTACAATTTAAAGATACAGTAAGAATTCAAAGTCTGCCTTTATCTATTAAAGAGGGGCTTCGATGTCAAATTTAGTTTCTTGATGCACTCATTTTCCAATAGGTCAGAGTCACTGTGTTTGATACCCTTGAAGTGAAATTTTTGTCAAAATCCAAAAATGGTCTGTACATTTTTGTACGGAGGATTTTTACATATAGTTTTTTACAAAATCCTGAATTTTGATGATATTCAATCAAAAGGGCTTTGGATTTAACCTTTTAACTGGAACAAAAAATTATCTTTGGGGTGTACAGATCCATTTTTTTTTTATATTCGATGACTTCATGTTTCAAATTTTACTATGAAAGAATTTCAGATAAAATGATATTTGACACCGTTTTAAAAAGAGGTGAGGGAGTAATATTTCCCCCACTTTCTTGAGGAATCTATTCGTTGAAAAATGAGTGCATCATAAAACTGAACTTGACCTTGCATTTTGTTTAATTTTCTATTCATCAATTTTTTTTTTTTTTTTTAAGAAATTTTAAGCCAAGTCAACTTATGATTGTTTAAAAATGCACCCTGAAGTATCTGAGACAGTTTGACTGGTTAGACTGTGGCGCTGTCATAAAAAGAATGTTTAATTTTTGTTTTTGTACACATGGAGGAAGAGACCTTGATCATGGTCTGGCCGTCTTGATTTTTCTCCAATCCGAACCATTGCAAACTTACCAAGACTGTAAGAAAAAAATACACTGGTTTCTTTTTTGTGCAGTGAATATCAGCATTTATTACTGTTATTAGATACCGGGAACATGACCAAAATGGTGGCAGCATGATACAGGTCTACACATTTGAAAGAGACCTCATCAACAGCATTTCTCTGCTTGAATGAACTATGGCTTAATCATACACATTCATACAGGTCTAGAATCAAATTACCGAATGCAAGTTGGCAAATAAATGAGGTTATTTGTAGATTGGTTGCCATGGTTTTGGGGGACTCACTGATGTGGTTTCCATATTTAAAAACTCATAATGAAATTACGAGGCAACGGAAGTGGAATGTCTTGGCTTGAAGCACCAAAGAAGAAATTTCTGAGTTTGGCGCTTAATTTTCTCATCAATAGACGTTGCAAATGTGAGTTGTTTACTCTTGCGGATGGCAATAATTGTGATTGACATTTCACGGATTCAATTGTCGTCATTCGGCAAATAGTGACGTACCTGGGGTTTTAGCAGTCTTGTTATGGGTCAAACCGTAGGCACATCTTGTGCACTGAGTTCTAAATGAGGTAATGTCCTAAGGCTGTCTGCTGTGCGGCAAATCATCAAAAGCCTCTGAAAGGAGCCGCTGGTTTTTTCAGATGGTAGACACATCCACACACTTTTGTGTTTCTGCCTGAAGTGTGTTTCCTCGTTGACGGCATGGATGCTCTGATAATTGCAACAATAGTGGAAAGAAAACAGTTGGCAACCTGGTGGGAGTTAAACAGGCACAAGCCCACAGGTGCGTGCACACCCACCCCCTTCATCAACTCAGGGTTTCGGTGATTTGTCAGACCTCTTTATGGTGGAGCAGATGGCTAGTGTTTGAGTAACTGCTGCTGGTTTCTTTTCCTGAAATAGAATTATGCTTTTTACTGAACAGCTTGTTCACCATCGTTAAAATTTTGAATGGTGTTATGCCCCTCAAGAAGGCTCTCTCTATTATATTGTTAAAGGTAATATGTACAGCAATGGTAAGAATAAAAAACACTGACATTTTAGTCTGATGGCTCACTGATTATGAAATTCATTCTAAAACCATTTTTTCTGTGAAATATTTATCTCTGAAACGAAGTCATATTCGAGAAAACTGTATTTGAAAACCTGAATAAGAAAAATAATTTGGGTTGTGACGAACCAAATTAAGGACAGTGTGTTTACATGCTGAAAATTGTGAATGGTTTTTCACTATTTTCTCCTGACTCACACACCGGAGTAAACCCTAATTTTCACGTTTGTTATTTCATGTATATGGTTGATCACACAAAACATGAACACTGTCTGCCACTATTTTGTCAGCTCTACCAATTCTGTATAGAGCCTCTAACCTTCTTGCTCTTTTCACATCGCTCTCCACTCTTTTCAACAGTGCCTTTGAATTTTCCTTTTGCAAATTTATACTCAATAAATCAGTTAGTTACAAACATTTATTACCCATTAACTCCTTAAATGCAGCGATAAAAAAAAACAATTCCATGCTCAGGGACATGATTAATGTTTCTGAACACCCGGATTAGTTTGTTTTTGAGAATTTCATTGTTACAATGAAACCCTGAATACATGTAAATGAGGGAAAGACATTAAATGTTCTCATAAAATGCACTGGCATTTTGTATTGTCTTTTAAGGGATTACGAGATGCGTCCACCATGAATCACAAAACCCTGGCCGTCAGTCACGGCTGATAATCAGCCATGATTGGCCACGGTATGCTGGAAACTCGTTACATTATGGCAATACGAGAATCTGCCTTTATGGGCAAAAGCCTTGTATAAAGTAAGACTAGAGTATAAAATCCCGAAAGAACTTTGAGTATTAATTCTCTGAGTTTAGATTTCATTCTCTATACTATATACTCAAGGGTACAGTGTAAAACCTTGGGATGAAGTCACTAAAGTGAAATTTTCATGGCCAAGAGTCTAAGAAGTAATTACAGCCCACCAACTTTCCATACAATACTGAGTAGAATGCATAATTGATATGTTGTTGCTAATACATTTATTCATTCTGACCTACTCCTTCGTAATTGACCTCCACATGCATAGTGTAGTGAGTGGTGAAGATTTTCAATCAGTACTGTTTTGTGGATTGATATGAAAATTTTTGCAACGTCTGCAGTTCCAGTGCATTGCTCGGTTGTCGTGATTGAGGAAAATTGGTGTTGTGTTTCATGGATGGACAAAATAATGTGCACGTCGGTCATGTATATCCTGGCCTTGATTGGATCTGGTCGGAAATGTTCATCCGTGGGGATTCTGATTATGGAAAGTGTTTAGTTGCCTGAACTGATGTACTCTATGCACACAACTTTTTATTGAAGCTTCTATTCAAGATACATTGTACAAATATTTAGACACTATTGTCAACACCCTACATGTATTCAAATAAATAGTTGTATACCTGTGCAGTACTATACAAACAATAATAATAATAATAATAATAATAATAATTGGCTTCTTAGGTAGTGCTCAAATCTGTCATTCAGTGACACTCATGGATGCATGGTGCTCCGACATTATTACCCCTGGTCACTGGGCCATTTATTTCCTTCCTTAAACTATCTCAGCTAACTGGGGAGTATACAGCCTATTCTGCCAAATATGTAGGGCACCAAGCTAAATCAATAAGAACCATCTCTGCCCTCACAGTTACCCATTTATTTACCCCTGGGTGAAGAGAAGCAATTATGATTAAGTGCCTTGCTCAAGGACACGTGTGTCATGACTGGGATTCAAACCCACACCCTGATGACTTAGCCACCAGAACTAGAGTCCGATTCAGTACATGTAAACCTCTTGACCGTGACACACCAAATTTTGACTGATTTGAGTACTGTGGTAAAAACTACGACCCCCGAGGAAATCCTCAGCGTATTTTGTTCCTCCCAAACGATACACTAACATTGATGCCTAGTTACCAAGAATATACATGTATGCTCTTGCTATCGGTATAGTACTGTACACTTGTTGCTATGAGTATAGTACATACATTAGTTGCTGTGTGTAGTGTATAGTACATCACACTCGTTTGGCTTTCTAGTAAAAATTAAGACATATCTTGTGTCACGCTCTCAGAAACCAATCACAAGACAGTATCTAAGTATGGGGTGTTATAACATGTATAATGTGTCTGTGAACAATCCTATCATGACTTTAAGTAATGCATTCTACCGTAAAAAGAATGTTAAACTGTTTGGTTTTCATGATTGAAATTCTAAAATTGCCTCAAAAATACATCAACTTTTAGAGATTTATTTTAAAACACCAATTGAATTAATGTCTGCTACATAAGACTATTCAATCATGACGTTAGCGTTTTGTACCATACTGCTCGTATCAACATGTTGCTCAATACAAGTAGTCAATTTGTGTTGATCCTCTGCCACACTGTCTACAACAGAACCCGGATCCTGAAACAGGATGAGTTGTGTGTAAGTGTATGTGGCTACCTGACCTTTGCAGACTGTAGAGATTTTGAGATGTATTTATAGCCCTCTATTGATTTGTAAAACGGAGCTCCTGTGATAAATTGCCAAGAGGTCTGGGTTATGACCAACGATCAGTGTACTATCACTGACTAGAGATCTTTTTCGAAACGACATGTTGGGCTTGGGCTCTGTCAGTTAGAAAACCTGTGCTTTCTTTAATGGGCTTCGAACAGGTGGACAGAATCTAAGCTTGTATATCAAACCCAAGTCATGGTTTCAACAAGGGCCTAGACATACACACTATCAGCACAGGTGATACTGTGTCATGTGGCAGATCAAAGTTCAAAGTTCACATAATCCTCAAGACACTGGTTTCCCAACTTTCCGTAACCTTGTTCAAGTTCTCCACCCCAGGCCTAAAAATGTCTAATTTGTAAGGCAAGGCCACGTTCTGAAAAGGACATCTTGTTTTATAGAGAATCAGAAAGTCTAAATAGAACAGTTTTAGAGAACACGCCCTTAATTGAGACAATGGGCAACTGAGAAAATGTTGGGTTTTTTTTAGGGATGGGGTGCCACTGTGGGGCCTACCACTGAAAGCAAAGTATAATAATAATGAAGGAGTCTTATACTTGTATTGCGCATCTCTGATAACAATGTACTCAAGGCACTTGAACAAAGACAGAAAGACGGAGATTTTTAAGACTGTGGTGAAAAAATTGTTAATTATGAGACCGATTTATGTAGTACTCAATATAAGGGTGTACAACAGTACAAGGTGCTGGGTTGCACTCAGCAGCCATTGCTAGAAACACCGGGGCAAAACTCATATTTTGGGGGATTATTTGTCCTTTTCAAGAAGGTTTTGTGGATGTTTTTATTTCATTCAAAATCAGCAAAGTCATGTAATAGTGTGGTGTGAATCATGCAGTAAGGATCTGCCGTCGATTTCACCAAACTCTTCCTAACTTAGGATTAATCTTGGGACTTAAAACGAGTCCCAGCCTTGCACTGTAACATGTAAACCTTAAGATTAATCCTAAGTTAGGACTAGTTACTCGTCCTAACTCGAGATAGGATTAATCCTAGCTTTTCATGAAATCGGCTGCTGGTCTCTCAAAGGTTAAAAACCTAGGAAAGACCCTTGTGCGTTGTGATGTACTTGTACTTGATACAATAACTGATAAAAGGCACTTCCTCTTCTGTCCCTTCTTGCATCGTCTTGAAACTAATCTTCCTTCCTTCTTATCAACATCTCTATCTTGTCTTCTTCCTGTACCTTGTTTACTGTTTTCCAGCAGTAGGGTACTACCATGGTATGTAAATCATACACTATTTAAAATAATGCCTTCGCCTCTGCCCCTCGTTCACATTTATCTCTCAAGTGACCTCACTTTGTCCTCATTATCTCTGGCGTTAGTCACATCTTGACTTGGCACTTCAATATCCACCTCTGCTTTCTTTCATCTTCTCTCATACTCATACATGTCATAGGGTGTAGTGTACTAGATGCAGTCTGGGGGTGGATTGTTTAACCGGTTAACGGTGTAACCTCAAAAAAGAAGAACATGAAAATCTGTTTCAAAATTGTCTTACCAGTTAAACGAAGCTGACAATGAAAAAAAAAATTGAGGCCTTCCTTTCCTTTAAAAGGTTTGCCCCAGATGTTAGCCAGGTATAGTGATTGACATCCCTTTTGTTGGTGGAACTCTAGTATCTTAATTCCCTACAAAATGCAATACATAGTTTTCAATCCCCTACAATCTTGCTTTGTATGCAGCTACAACTGTGGTTTGTGGTTTTGTGGCTGTGAAGACTGGCTGAAGTGTTCTATTTTGAAACCTGATCGATCCTGGAAAGTGTGTTGACATTTGCTTCTTTTTCAGGTCAGCTCATAGTTCGGATTGGAATCGGTAGAAGCAGTTAAATGGTTACGTGGTTAACCAGTTACAAGGTTAACCAGTTAACCGGCAGAAACAGTCTCCATTTAACTGTTTAGGAATTAAACCTAGATGCACAACCCTCATGCAGTCATCTACTACTTGGATACTTACCCCTTACCTCATCGATGCAGTTGATCATCTGCCTCATCTTATTAAACCCAGCCTCCTCTACGGCTGTAATTCACACTTAATCGAGTCCTCAATATCCCTTTCCCATGTCTTGTTTACTCTCATCAAGGTGCACCATAGTGTTAGCCAGAAGGGTGTCTGGGTGTCTTTTTGACACCATGTTTTAAATTTGGACAGAGACCCTATATTTATCTGCCGTTAACATGTAAATATATTGTGAGTGAACAATTTGGACGCCCAGTTTTTAAATTTCCAGTAAATTTGGACGGCCTTCTACCAAATCCTGGCTAAAACCTTGAGGTGCACGATAGTAGATCTATTGAAGAAGGAACCATAGCTTACTGCACATGTACAGTACCTACACGTATGAGCTATGAGTTACACCTTCTCTTATCAGGTGGTGTCAGCTTTGTATCCAACCTGGGTCTGATTTTTCAGGATTTTCCCAGATTTCAGGACTTCTCAAAATCTCCTTGAGCATTAACATTTTCTTGAAAGAAGTAAAGCAATCACTTAAAACATGCTTAAGGGAGAAAGAAAAAGTCCACATTGTGTCCAAACAAGGTGTTGTAAATCTGGTGGTGCACAGAATTTGTAAACATGTAAACAGCTGGGAGCTACAGGGTCTAGAATAAATGGGGGACCCAGGACCTGCTAGCCATTTTCAGGAATGTTCACAGACATCAATTCTCATCCCTTGTCAAAAGTCTACGAAATTGTACAGCTCCCACCTTCGCTACCTTTTCAACCAACATGAGCAACCATGTAGGATATAGAATACTACAATCTACAAAATTGCCTCTTGTTTATAATATTCTGCCTTTTAAATAATCCTTGCGCCTCTAGTGTAACAAATCTACCCTGCCTTCTTTTCCGGAAGTCTTGTTTAAATATTGTCAAGGTGCATCGATACACGAGAACAATGAGCTACACTTGTATCTTGCCTCTCAATTATGTTCATTGTCCTTGAATAATGATTGCACCTCTAGTGTGGGGAAAAAACCTGCCTGCCGGTGTCATTCCTAAAATCTGATTTACTTATTGTCAAGGTGCGTGGTGTAAGATAATAAACTCACTGCTGCTCATTCCTTCCCTGTCCATTTGTAATCATTGTCTCCTCATTCTCATCCCCGCACCTTTACTCCACAATTCTGTCCCTCGCTGTAACCTCCCACTCCCCCTTTCCCAACGTCTTGTTTACTTTTTGCCAAGGTGCATCATACATAGACAAGGGAGATACAAAGAACTTATCATCTCATCTTGTGCCTCTCCTCCCATTTGCATTCAGCGGACACTCTGCCCTCCCTGCCCCATCGTCATCTTCCTCAAGTAACGGAAGAATGCCGTCAGTGCTCACGGGGAACAAATCCCTTACAAATTACAGACCAGCGGCGGACGCAGGAGGAAGCTATGTCCCATTCTACCCCCCCCCCCTTCTCCATTCCTGTCTCTGTTTATCCTGCGGGGTTAGACGTCTCACATTTTGCTCTCGTGCATTTCATTTGATCAAATGCACTCCGAGGTACCGAGAGTTAAACATGTGCAGTGTACATAAATCCGTGAGCAGTAGCATACAGGTGATAATGGATTTCGCTAAATTGACTTTTATCGATATGTAGTGCGTTCATAAAAAAATAATCAGTGTGAGTGGCGCACAGTTGCAAATTCTGTAGAAATTGGTTAAAGTATGAACTGTGCTTCTTTGGGGACCATTCACTTCTGACGCTTATTGCTTTTTTTAACACAATTATTTCTTCTATAAGTATCTGAAAATTTGTATATGAAATTTGGTTTTGTTTAGAAATATGAATACTAGACCTATGTTATCATGGAAATCATTGGAAACGTCAATTCTGGTCATGACCTTTACCTTTTGGGTTGTGTGAAAGTAGGTGAGATCTTGCCGCTGTTTGGGGCCACTATGGGCATTTTGTCACAAGCCGTTTCTGGCTTCTGTGGTCTGTAAACAGGTAAAGGGTTGAATGCAAACTTGATGTGCTTTTGATAACTATGTGGACCAAAATCAGCAGCACACTGAGCCCAGTTTCATCGACACGTTAAGCAGAAAATGCTGCTTAGAAAATTTCTTTGAAGTAAGATGAGAGCAGGACAAAATCTCAAAAACACATTGCAGTTTTCTTTAGATGGTTTTTTGTTTCTTCTTTCTTTCCAATTATGGTAGAAAACCAGAGATTGAGTCACTGGTAATGATACATTCATCCTCGTTATATTTAGCTCATCATATTACCATATGACGTCAGCAACTGATGCGTTTGAGGATCTTACACTACAACCTCGATCAATTCTTGAATCATAAAGGGATACTACCCAAGTCAGTGCTGGAATCATAAAAGGATACAACCCAAATCAGTGCTGGAATCATAAAGGGATACTACCCCAATCAGTGCTGGAACCATAAAGGGATACCACAAATTTACAGGCAATTAGGTCCAGGCAATCTGCAAGAAGAGCATTCACGTTTCAATGTTCACATACTTGTCTTGGAGATTGTTAGACATTGTGTGATTAATTACTCATGTGCTGCCATAAACTGTCTACATTGTAGATTTGAAAAAGCACCAAGAGAAAATTTTTCTCATTTGTTTTCATGAAAGATATCAGACTCGGTCAAAGTCAACATTTTGAACAATTGTTTTTCTCTCAAGATATTACACAGTAAGGCATCACTTTCCAATTGAAACTCATAAGACAGATAAACTTGTCCAGCCATGAGTTACTGACCCAATGCTAAAATCACTGGCCTCGGGCCTGCAGTCCAGTGTTAATTGCGAGCCATGGGAGGTGGTTGAAAAAAACACATGACTCATGAAATTGAAACAAAAAAGATTGTACATTTTTTTCAAAATAGAAATGATACAAATAAGTTGGGTAGAGCCTAAATGCACAGGTTTGTAATAATATTGCCGACTCTAACAGTCTCTGTTTTACAACCATCAGACCACTTCCTTCATGTACTGTACATGTGTAACATTCATCACCGACATTAAAACAGATTTACAATACACGTAAACAACTTTGGAAATATTTATATCAGTTTCCTTCCGTGACTACATTCCCAGGGATGTGGGACCCGCTCCGAGCCAGCATTTGACTTGCATTCTTCAGTTGCAGTAGTTTGCAGTGTTCTGCCCTAATAATCATAATTAGTTTTTATATTGTGCCTCATATACGGGCATCTCTAATGGTTATTGTTAATTTTTTTACGACAGGTTTTCAAAGTTTCTGAATTACGAGACCCATTTATGTAGCCCTTTAAAAGGTTTTACAAGGTGCTGCGATGCATTCAGCAGCCACTGCCATGAAGGTTTTAGCCAGGATTTGGTACTAGGGTGTCAACATTTTGCTGGAAATCGAAAAACTTGGTGACCAGATTTTTTACTACAATGCATTTATATGTAAATGAGGGATAGAACAGGGTGTCCAAATTTTAAACAGTGT
The DNA here is from genome assembly GCA_023634235.1 of Pisaster brevispinus. Classification (NCBI taxonomy): domain Eukaryota; kingdom Metazoa; phylum Echinodermata; class Asteroidea; order Forcipulatida; family Asteriidae; genus Pisaster; species Pisaster brevispinus. Next base: position 11,786 of record JAMKCF010000408.1, on the reverse strand, counting down.
GTCCAAAAGACACCCAGACACCCCTCAGATTCCGGGTCAACCTGATCCAGAAATGGGTTAGATGCCACGAAACCTGGAATGCGGGACTGTGAACCCAGTGCACTTTTAAACATGTTTTTGGGTGACTAAAAATCATGTTGGCAACATCCCCATTGGTTTTGTACGCGAAAACAAAGTAAACACTTTCGTTCTCAGGCTATGCTCTATGGTCATGGGTCGATGTGGCTGGCTGCCAAAGGCGCACTTTCACTCTCGCGGCTCAAATATGTCGTAGCCCCGTCCTTCGCAACTCAGCTCCTCAGCTGCGGGTAAGGATGATTAGCCTCCCAAATAATTATTTTGATTGAGTCATTGATGATTTGATGAGAAACCCTGTTTCAAGAAATGAACTGAGCCGAGTCCTGCCTCATGCAGAAAAGCTGCTTTGCATCGTACATCCCATGTGAGACACTTACAAAGCCATTATGGTTTGAAAGTGTCTCTCTGAAGTGCCTCAATCCAAGGACCTGAACCTACATTCCGGCAACACCACAACTTGAGTCTGGTTCAGCAGACAGCTCAGACGCAGCTCGCACCTTAACAGACCCTCGTGTACACACTAAACATGTTGGAAATCGCTGAGCAATTAAAATGCGAAATGAAAGACCAGATTACATTCGGTTTCCGTTTCAGATGGGATGAATTTATCTCACCAGCAGCCCATTGACCTTTGGAAGGCATTAAAGAGGGAATCCAAGGTCAAATTCAGTTTTGTGATCCACTCATTTTTCACCGAGGCTAAGAGATTGGTAGACACAATACTTTGACTCTTATCAATAAGGTTTGGGTAGGTCTGTATACACCCAAACCGAACAGTGCACTCCCATACTGTCCACCATATCACTCAAAATGTTAATTTAAACCTAGAGTCCTTTGAAAATGGAGACAAAATTTACAAGTCTCGAGCATCACTTTAAAACGGTGTAAAAACTAAAATGCCACTGTGTTTGATACCCTTCAAGTGCAATTTTTGCCTAAATCCCAAAACGTTAAGTGATGTCACATTTAAAATATATGGTCTGTACATTTTTCTACAAAGAATTATCAGTTCATTTCTAAATATTGATGATAATCAATCAAAATAGCAAAATAGACCTTTTGACTGGCCTAAAAATTCCTCCTCGGAATGTACGGACCCATTTGTTTTGCTGTCCAGTATCGTCATGTTGCAAATTTCACTCTGAAAGAGTATCAAATAAAATAAAATTTTACACCATTTTAAGGTAAGGTTAGAGACTTAAAGTTTGTTCCCCACTTTCGTGAGGACTCGATCTACTGGAAATTGAGTGCCTCACTCAATTTGACCTTAGAGCGCCTCATTAAATGTTATGGCTCCACATCATTTGTTATTCCAATTTCATCAACAATTGATGTCTTCCTGAGATTTTTGTCCTTGCCAGGAGAGAAAAATCCCACATCCACAAACAGATCCTTTGTTTGGCTGTTTTTCTCTTCACATATGTGTTTGATAAGATACTATGCAGCCATGGGCATGCGTATGACACCCTAGTGGCGTGTCTTGGCTTAGCGTCTAAGCGCACAGGACTCAAGCTCTGGTGTTTCTGATCAGCAGAGTGTGGGTTCGAGTCCCAGTCTTGACACCTGTGTCCTTAAGCAAGACACTTTTTAAACCATTATTGCTTCATTCTTTGGTAGGGGCGTAAAGCCAGGTGTTGTGTAATGCACTACTAAAAGAACCTTACACTTATCGTGAAGAGAAGGGGTGTCCCGGTGTTTCTGGCTGAGGCTACTGACTGCGCCACAGCACCTTGTAAACCATCACAAGGTGCTACTTACATGTAAATGGGTCTCATAATTCAAAACATAACTCTGTTTACCAAAAAAGTGCTTTGAGGGGTGTGATAAAGCGCTACATGTATATAAGAACCCTGTAAAGTAGTATTATTATTACTATTACCCTTGATGTCTTTTGCAGATTTACATGTATCAGCAATGCTTTGGTGCTTGCATACAGGTATTCCACAGACATCCGTGACTTGGACATGACTAATCACTGTCATAGTACAATTTGTTTGTAAATGACGTCAGTAATGGCTGCTGTGGCATTTATCAGTTTACATGGAGAAAATAAGCTGTTTTATGCATTGGCTGTCTGCGTTTCTAGCAGGGTGTGTGTGGTTTGAACCACTAATACCATGCTAATTTACTGTACAATGTGTTTTTTTTAAATGTGTTTTGACGCCTGGGATGTGTGGGCCCATACCTTGCTGACCTGAACATGAGGTTCTCTATGCATGTAAATTGACAACTGAAACACCTTGCATTGTGTTTTTAATGTGTTTTGACCTCTGAAAACGTTACTGACCTATGAGGTTCTACATGTTTGTATGCATGTAAATATAGTCTGACAACTAAAACAACGTACAGTGTTTCTTTTGGTTTTGACCTCTGAAATGTTAGGTAGGGTGGGCCCAAAGCCTTACTGACCTGCACATGAGGTTCTATGCAGTGATGCTGACATTAACATGATTGTAATTTTAACTGTATATTCATAAATGCAGTGAATGATCCTTAATACGTTTTTGCAATTTTTCAGATACATGTATGTCATGCCTGTATTTCAAGTTAAACAGGGCTTAAAATTTACACTGGACTGCATGCCCAATGCCAGTGATTTTATCAGCAGGCCAGTAAACTTATGACTGATACGAGTCCGGCGGTCCTGTGTGTTTGTTCAAAATCTCTCTCAATTCTGTTGAGTATTGATGAATACTTACCCATAATACAAACGAGATCAAGCTTCTCTTACTGCTTGGTCAAATTCAAACACTTCAAAGGTTAAACTTTGTAGGTTTTATTCTCATTTCAGTTCTGGTCTTGTAAAAAACAATTCTGCGATCCTGTGGATTTTCCCCAAAAATTCAAACCCTGTAAACTTTAAAGTGAATAAAGTAGAATCTTATGATGGTGTGCAAAAAAATAGTTAATGGCCTGGCGTTTTGACCCTGGAGTTTTTCTCGAAGGTTAAAATGATTGTGGATTATCTTACCAGTGTTTACAGTCTTTTCATGTTGCCCTACCCGTGCCATCATTCCTAATATACACAATTGCAATAACAAACTACATGAATGTCCATCAGTAGACTCACAAATCCTCACAAATGAGCTGCATGGTGTATTAAATTTTTGCCTTCAATTGCATCCTTAATCTTGACATAAATAATGATTTAATCAATTTTTTTAAAAGGCAGTGGATATTTGGCCGGCTCTGGTGTTCTGTGCAATATGATGTATAGTTGGAACGGCACTGAACATGGGCAGTGATTGTTTTTAACAATTTCACCAGGAAAGGTCTTACATGTAGTCTGGTTCCGCACCAACATTGATGTCAGGGATGAGAAATTTCAGACTTTTATCTGAAATCAGATTTTTATGTCTGTCAGGTGAAAGAAGACGTTAGGTTCTTCAACTATAAAGAAATCCTGCTCTTTGATCTACTTAGCTAGCTCTGAGGATTTTGCTCCCAGAAGCTCCTTGGAATCTATAACTCCAGGGGTTACCAGAAGGTGGAAATGCCAGTATTTCAACATACACTGTACTCCTGAGTTTCAGATCCTAATTTCAGACCTTTTTACTAGCAATGACCCTCACCCTTGGTCATTGTGACTTCATAATCACAAGATGGGAATCAGAAAGTCTATGTGAGTTTTTAATGCGGAGTCCATTGGTTATGAAGTGGGATCGCATTCACGTGCACACAGGTGCTAAGGACGGTATACGGGTCAAAGAGGGCGCTGTATGATCTGCCGGCTTAATGTCACGAGCCTGCCATATCCACGATCTTTAAATAACACATCCTCAAATTACCTTGAGGCATTGACCATAGTTGACTGAATGCCACACCCAACTCAAATAGTCAGTAAACTTCCCATGATCTTTCGTTACAGGTTGGAGAAGGCAGGGCACTGTACAACCTCGGCAATGTCTACCATGCAAAAGGAAAGCACGCCGGCCGAGCAGGGCACCAGGACCCTGGGGATTTCCCCGAAGAGGTGATAGCATGCCTGAAAAAAGCTGTGGAATTTTACGAGTAAGTGTTCAGTTCAAGTGGAGGGAATGGGCGGGGTGGGAGGGTGGGGTTTAGCCTGCAAGTCCCATGTTCCTCTCTGCTTTCCCTCCCCCCACTATTTAACTGTTTCCATTTGACATTTGGTGTACATTACATTACCTGTTTTCGTGAACTTTTAGTGACATTCAAACCGGGGACTATTAACAATAAGGGACAATTGGTTCACGATTGCTATTACAAAGGAAACAATGAGGGTCTGCTTTTGTCAACCGTGTGCGATTGGGTTGGTATAGGGTATCTTTCCTCGCCTTCCGCGAGGACCCTGGTTCGATTACCACCAAGGGGCATTGTGTGGATTGGGTTTTCAGTCCCTAAATGATTGTGGGGTTTTCCCTGGAATAATTCTCTGGGGTTTACCTCCCACATCTAAAATGTGGGGGCTAGTGTCAGTGATTAAGTTCACTTCTCTGAGAATCCTTGGCTTCACATCGGACTTAATTAAGGAAATGAAATGAAATGACAAAAAGTTGAACAAAATTGAGGGTTGACAATTGGAGGCCATTACATGTACACACTTGTGTATGTTTGTGCTCATCAATTTTTTTTTTTTTTCAAAGCAGTATGAATGCAGCCAAGCGTAAAACAAGTTGATCATGCTTATTAACTGTAGAACTCTCTTGGGTAGCAGAAGCAGGTTACCAGTCAAAATATCATTACTGTTGTACATGGCTTAAGAATGGTTCCCGGCTCGTTTTTTTAAAGCAATATTTTCGGCATAATCGGGACCCAATGTTATGGAGCTGCTTAAAAGTAGGGTCTTTGATTGGTAAATACTCCAACAAAATTATGACCATAAAAACTTACTTGGAGAGAAGCACTGCAGCTATTCCCTTTGAAGCAATATGGTTTGGATAATTTTTCACCCCAAAACATTTGAGTCTGAGAAACGATTTATGCATTAATCTTTCCACAGATTTCTAATGGTTGGTGTCCACTCGCTAAATGTGGTTGATTCGATCTTCTTGTTAAAATTACATTTTTTCTTGTTACAATTAGGCACTGTATTCACATGTGATGTTTATTGTATCTTTCTTCATAATTTCGCCTCTAAATCAGCATTACGCTGACAAAAACCAATCTATGCCACTAACTTTAAACACAAAATATTGCTTAAAAGTTTCCTGCTAAGCAAAACGAAGCAGGATACCAGTTACAGATTGTACATGTGACATGGTATTTTGGCTGGTAACCATATTCTGGTAAGCATACATGTAATTGCGTTGTACTCCTCTAAATCGTGTCCAAGATCTAAGCATTTCTTTTCTCTGACAGGATGAACCTGACGATTGTCAAATCGCTAGGAGACAAGGCGGCCCAAGGTAGAGCATGCGGTAACCTAGGCAACACTCACTACTTGCTAGGTAATTTCGAGACGGCTATCGGATTTCATAAAGAGGTCAGTTGTCTGTTGTGTTGTCCTCCAATTATTTTTTGTTGAATCATTTTATTCACAAATATTTGTGTACTTTGTTACATTATCTGTGAAGATACATGATGGAGGTGGGGATGTATTAAGTCAGTGTTTTAAAAATGTTTTTTAAAAAGCCTTATTGTGGTGACATCATCTTGTATGTCAGCCAATCAATTCACTGTATCCAAATCGAGGCTTGTATGAGAAATGGTCCGGTGCCTTTGTAGAAGTACAAGTTCATATTATAATTATCATTATGTAAGCAGGGAATCAGACAAGCATGATGACACTCAGTGCTACAGAGCCTTCCAAGTCTTTGCAATTGTGGGTGTATTAGAATAGCTTCTTAAGTCTGCCCGGGCTCTCCCCATGTTGCTCAGTTAGCTCATAACGTCACTCTGGTGGCTAACCAGCAGACCAGAGTCTGCCACATCTAACCTTCTTGAAAAGTGGGATAGTGGCGGCAGACCTGGGTTACAGACGTCACAAAAGATGGTGATGTGCAGCAACGTTAAAATATACTCTCTTTAAAAATATAACTAACCACCTCACACAGATGTTTTTACAAAACGACCATGTCTCTGTGCGTTATTAGTTTCTGGAACCTTTTGGAACTCTCGGAATAGTTTGATTTTTTGTCACAATGAAACCCTGACTAAAACAAAAAAGAAAGAAAAAGAAACGTGTTCTTAAAATGTACCGGGATTTTTTTTTTTCTTTTGAGAAAACATGAAATGTCTTCATCGTGAATCGGCCAAAGTGTTTGTTTGCTTGAATCTCGGATTTACCTCCCATATGTATGCCCAAAACAATGATAAACAATGGTGGCAGCCCATTGGTCTTTCGTAATCCTAGTTTGTACAACAAATGGAAGAAGGTCTGGAGTTGGAGATTCCACAATAGCCCTGAGAAAGGAAGATTTGGAGCATGGTTTCCAGTACCCTTTGTTCCTCTTTGTATAGGAGAAACAAAGCTAGCACAGTGAACGCATGCCTGTGCAGGCAACACATGGAATGTCAGGGCGTAATCAACTAGCCAGCCAATCGCAATCCATAGACAAGGTTTCAAAATTGTACCAAAATGTATTTAAACCTCCACTGTATCTCAGTTTGGAAAAATCGTGCGTAATAAGGCCTCAACAATATTTGGGGGGAAATTGAACACAGTGAACTTTGACCTTTGACATTTCCGTTGTCCCACACGACTCATTTGAGAAGACGTACAGTTTATCCATTCATTTCTGGGGTCATTTGTGCAACTTAATAAGGTCGGGAAGCTATTCAAGTGAACAGAATGGGTAATTACTGAAAAACTGAAATTATTTGAGGTATCTTTTCTGGGAAGGAGTGTGGTTTCTTTGAGGCTTCAGGAGAAGATGGAGATTTTACATAGCCAACATCTCTGTCATATCTATCAGCATTTTAATAACCAAGCATAGGAGTGCTTGGTTGTTGTTGTTTTTTTCCTGGTTTCAGGATTTATTCAAACCTTAAGTCTTCAGATTTTCTTAAACAAAACAAAGCAATCACCGAAGGAAAAATGGAATGGTCCACATTGTGTCCAAGCGTGTAGTTTTTTTCTTCCTGATGATGCACAGAGTCTGGAATTGTACTATCTGGGAGGTTCTGGATCTACAAAAAGGTGGAACCCAGGCCCTCAAACTATTTTTTCAGGAGTTTCCACATTCATCCAATCTAATCCCTGAAAAAGGGGTCTGACTAGATTTCCCTCCAGCCTCGATTTGGCGTTCATTGATTTAAGGGCTGAAGTTGACTCAGTGGTTTTTACCCTGCCTTTCACCCATACTTTGGTAATGATCTCCATATTTTTTTTTTTTTTGGGGGGGGGGGTAATTTCTATTGGGAAGCTTACTCATTGTAAAGATGGTGATGGTAATAAGCATCCTGCAAAATTATTTCTTCTGAAATGCCCCCATTGATTAGAAATCAATAAAAATATTTTAAACATTTATCAAAACATTTGAAAAATGATTCATTCATAAATCGTTTCTCAGATTTCTGAGGGTTGGTGTTCGTTCGCAAATGCTGTGGCCAGAGATGCAGTTGGTACATATACCCATTTTCCCCTTGCTAAACTGCGATAGATTTGACGTCTTGTAAAAAAAACTGTGACAGGTGTTTGTTATTTTCTCAGCAAGTAGACGCTGTACTCAGCTGAATCTTCCACAAGTGACTTTTATTGTATCTTTTGGGATAATTTCGTCTATAAATCAGCATTCTGTTGCCAAGTCCATAGACCTACCTTAAAAGGCACAAAAGTCTATCTCAGATCTTCCTGTGACTGTATCCATAACCTATTTTAATGATTAAAGGCCACACCAGATGGCTTGGAGGGATTGATCATGTTGGAAGCCAACCAACTCCGCTCATCATGTCTCGCAAATTAGGTTTTTCCGGATTGCCTCGGGCAACAAAAACATTTTGCTCTTGGAAAAGACAAACAAGGCTAACTGGTGGCCGGCCTAATCAGAAATCAGATTATTGGAAACAATCTACAGTAAACATATGTACATATGGAGTACCTTTTTCTACTGCAGGAAACTACTATAGATATAAAGATTCAGAGGGTTTTTCAACATAATTTGTTTCTGCTATTCACTGTAAAACTAAGGTATATTTTTTTATAAAGTACTTATACTCATTCTCATATTCTGAGATTCAAGTACTTGGTACTTGGTTGTTGGACTCCGTATTCAGATATCAGAATACTCGGTACTCTCACACACAACCTTACGGATCCGGTTTGTGGGGTCCTGCTATTGTTCCATTATTCCCTTTGTTAAAGAATTCCCTTGTGGGGTCCAAGTTGAACAAAGAATTCCCTTGTGGGGTCCAAGTTGAACAAAGAATTCCCTTGTCGGGTCCAAGTTGAACAAAGAATTCCCTTGTCGGGTCCAAGTTGAACAAAGAATTCCCTTGTGGGGTCCATTGTTCCATTGATGGCCCAAGTACTTGTACTCGAGGACTACTCAGCCACCTTAGTACTCAGCAGGACTTGATACTTACCTGAACAGTACTTGACTTCAACACTGGCCAGCTTTGAAGTCAAAGCAAATGATTTCGGTTTGCTACCACTGTGCACATTTGCACCATGATTTATACTATCAATTAAGTTGATGACATTGCCTCAGTCAAATGATCGTGTGGCAGTGTAGTGGGATGAGTTTGTACAGAAGGAAGCGAAAACACAAATGGACTATTAATGCAAATTTGTTACATTCCCAAATGAAGTAAGTGTTTTTCATGAATATGCATTTTTGAAAGGGCGGGAAATGTATGAAGTGTTACATGGATATTTATGCTTTTTATTTATTAATTTATTTATCTTTTACTACACTTCTTCACTAGCACAACACTAGAAGCTAATTAAATAGAAAAATGGAAAAATATTGTAAATTTACGATTACATACAGAGTATAAAGGTACTGTATATTTAAAAAAAAAAAGTTGCAACAAAATGCCAGTGGCATGATGGAAGAGGTGGCCAGCACATCTTCAGAGTCATCCTACCACAGTTGAAGGGGGGGGGGGTGGGGTTGGAGGAAGGGAGAAGGGGAAAGAGGGAGGGGAGGAGGCAAACTGAAAGAAAGAAAGGACTGTAAATACCACCAGCTAGTGCAACGGCAGTTAGAAACCCAAGAGCAGATGTTGTCAGATTTAAAAGTGGAATTAAATTTTGAATTGTGAAATTCAAGCACACAAGTTTTGAATGAGAAGGAGGATGTGTCGGATCTGGCTGGTCGCCAATGGGAAGTTTATCCCAAGTGGAAATAATGCCTTGAAAGGAAAAAAGCTTTGCAGGGTTCAGTCTTTGCAATGGGGAATGGATAACATTGATCTGGGGACGGTCTTGTGGTAGGACGACCCTGGCTGGTACTCAGCTTGTACGTTTTGAATGCCCTTGCTAGTGCTGTCAGATTGGTTATTTCTATTAGAATCAAGTTGAACTGCCTCCTTTTGTCATGATGGCCAGCCACCTCCTCTGAATAATCAAAATAGACAGATTGCTTTTCAGACGTAACTTCAAGGTTAAATCTGAAAGGTAATTAGATTGTAATGTGGTCCCCGCTCCCCCCTTCCCCACGAGCTGCAATCCATTCAACAAAAGAATAAAGCTCTTAACGGTGTGCATTCCCACATGCAGCGCAAACATGGCAAAGGCTCATTCAACTTGCACAGCATGAGTTTTGACAACCCTCGGATAAAAAGGCTGGAAAAATAACGCTTTATGTGCAGAGCATGCAAGGTGTAGCAAGTGCGGCACAGTGCTGGGTATTGAGAGAGTTGTGACATGGAGGGACCCGGTGGTTTTTTTGGTCACATGGATGCAGGACGCCAACGTGCAGTCTAGTGTGGTACCCTATGTGTACTCATGCTTTCTCTGGACCAAAAATGGCTTCTAATCGCAATTTGTCGCAGCTCTCAATACACAGCTCTAGTTCAGCACATGCTACTGACTGAGTCACATGACATTTAAAATACTTATTCAATTCATTTTAATTCAAAATTTGTTTAAAATTTACCCAGTCAGTTTCCCTTGTGGTTTGTTTCTTGATATTTAAAAGAAAAAGTCGCATCCCCTTAAGGTGATACCTCTGCTGCCGCTTCCCAGGTTGTATCGTAAACTTGGATGTGATCCCTGGCTATACAGCAGTTACACGTTGACTGGCTTCTGACTGGCACCCCCAAACAAAGATATTGACAAAATAGGGAGACCGCCAACATTAGGGCTAGATAGCTCAGTTGGTGGAGTGCCTGCATGTTGATCTGGAGGTCGCAGGTTCAAGTCCCGCTCTAGTCAATTTTTCTTTGTTCAACTCAAAATGTCGAAGATTTATCCAGTTTATTTCCAATCTGGATTAATACATGATAAAATATTTATTGTTTGAAATGTAACATATTAACATCCAGTAACCATGGTAACAGCTTTCAACTAGATACTAAAAAACATTTCCATCAAAAATGGACAGGAAAAGTTACCTGCCTTTTCTGGCCAGTTTTGAATAAAATTTAAAGCTAATTAAAGCATTACAAATGTCTTACAAATCATTTTCAGTATAACCTTGCCTGTCCATTCACATGTTGGAACACATTTGGTGTTTTCAGGTTCTTAAACAAAACATTGCAACCTTTGGAAAAACTGCCAACGTGACGGTAGATAAGTGGTACACTTGGTTGTGTATCCTGTCTTTTATGGAAGCTAGTCAGAATTGCATACTCTCTTAAGTAAAACTATAGTAGGAAACTTGCGGGTACAACCATGTTTGAAACTCTTTCAGAAGAAGTCTTGGTTCTGACCACACTGGTTCTTCTCAGAACCACCACTTCTTCCAAAGAGTTTTATGCATGGTTATACCTGTAGGCTTAGTAAGTTTAGATTTTCATATGATCCACACCATGCAAAGCTTGAAACATCACTTGCGTACTCTCTTGTGCTTGGATGCTTCAAAGCGGTGCTGGATAAATTCGCTCACCTAAAAAACACAACCTACCCATTGCCCTTTGAGTACATGTATCTGTGGTTCAGTCATTTGTGTCAGTAAGCACTTAGTAAACAGTGATTATCATGTCATTATATTTTCTTTTGTTCACATATCAGAGGCTGTCCATCGCCAAAGAATTCGGAGACAAAGCTGCGGAGCGGAGAGCGTATAGTAACCTAGGCAACGCTTGTGTATTCATGGGAGATTTTGAGACGGCTGCTGATTTCTACAAGTAAGAATTTTTATCTTTTTAAGGGGTTTTTCTTGAATTTTATTGCAATGCTTAGCTACTTATATGTTGTTCAGAAAGCAAGCACGCTTGTGTTGTTTTTTTGTTTTGTTATTTTCTTAAGGGAAAAAAATGGCAAAGGAAAGAGCTGCTTGGAAGAAAATTGCTCACCCCACAAAGTTGCTAAGCAAAAGTGAATAGGGAACCAGTTGCAAACAATATGCATCAGCCATAGTGTTAGGGCTGGGAACCTGTTTTCAGCAACTAAGCAAGAGTTCTGAAATCTACTCAGCGGCACTTAATCATTGTTGCTTCGTCCTTCGAATGGGACGTAAAGCCTAGGTCCTGCGTGTTGTGTAATGCACATAAAATAACCCAGTTACACTTATCGCTAAGAGAAGGGCTTTGCCCCGGTGTTTCTGGCAGTGGCTACTGATTGCGCCACAGCACCTTGTAAACCCTTATAAAATGCTACATAAATTGCTCTCATAATTCAAAAAAATTCAAAACCTGTC
>JAMKCF010000407.1:0-24342 GCA_023634235.1 Pisaster brevispinus | reverse complement strand
AGCATGTTAAGTTAATTAGTGTGGGTCTATATTCATATAAAATTATATTAATGAATCCTGAAACAATACAATATGTTTGTTTCATTTTTACGCATGTTATTCACACACATACACACAACATTGTTTGTTTGGATCTGAAGTTAATCATCTCGACGTGATCTTAAAATTGAGCCATGTTAAAATGCGTTATTTTCTTCACACATTCAAGATGATAGGCCCGTTTTGACCGATTTGACCCCAACATTTGATATTAAGTAACTGTTTTTTCCCTTTTGAGAAAGCTTTAAGCTTCCATATAATTAAAGTATTGCAAGAAAAATCAGGCAATTAAAGTTAAAAACTAAAATTAGTTATTGTCTGTATCCGCAAGTACGTTTATCAGCTATGAACAAACGGTTACATGTATTTTGTGTTCAGTGTCCGTGACATGGTGAAAGTTTTTGTATAATTTTCGTTTTAAAACTGCCACATCTGTCAGAATTCCTTTTCTTTCAGAGAGAAAGAAGAAGACGAAGAAGTATTTTTGAGAAAATCTGGCAATTTTCCTCCAAAAAAGGTTGTAACACGCACGAAACTTGCGTGGGTCTAATTCATACACCCTGGAAACGTTGGAGTCAGAGCTGATCCTTACAGGGTCAGAATTAACCTGGAATCGGGATGTTTATAAAGACCAACGGTCACTCTTGTTGTAAAACAGTTACGTCACAAAGATGTGTTGTGGTGTCCCCACTGGTTTGTAGCTTGATGTATGAATAAGGATTGCAAAGGGACAGACCCATAGGACAAGATTAGACGCTTCCCTCTAGCTGGGACATCTTAGAAGACGCCTCGGGGCTTCTTTATTAGTTACAGGATGTCCATTCACGCCGGAGTAATCAATACAAGTCGGTCATAATATTTGCTCTTCTATCGAATCGATTTGCTTGTAAGTACGCGATATTTACGTAGGTTGATCTCATCAACGAGAAGAGTCTAACTTTATAAAGCCGCTAAGTGCAATAATTTGCTTAGCAAATAGCAAAAGTAACAAATGCGGTTCACAGCTGCACACCCGCCATTCGCAAATGAAGCCTGCCCTCTGTTGACTAGCTTCTTTATTAATTACCAGGAGGAGTCCATCCGTCTTTTCGTTCCACCAATGTTGTACCGTGATTTAAATTTAATTACACTAAACTAAACTCATTTATTCATCATGTGAAAACACATAAAATTTAATATCCATAGTACAGCATAAAAATGCATAAACAACCTTTTAAAAAAGAACATCGCAATCACACAATTTTTTACACAAGAGTAAAAGAGAGAGTCATTAAAACAAGACGAACTTAAACGGTTGTGCACAAAAAACTGATCTGATAAATTTACTGTTAAAACCATGGATGTAACTGGGTAGGAAGCTTTAAAAAAAAAGAAGCTTTTTAAAGCCTAGATGTCGAATCCAACCTGATCTATTGGATACAAATGATTGTGGAGGATGTGTGCTGTCAGACATAATGCAATTAACTTCTTCTCATAAGGCTACTACCAACTTCTGAAGGCTTTCCATAATTATTAGCACCTTTAATTCTGCTGGTGTGTTTTAAATGTACAGTCAGGGAACTAAACCAAGTGATTGAATAGCAAGTTAATAATGATTGACAGTATTCTGATAAAGCAATGTTGAAACTCTGGTGTTCACATTAAAATGTTGTAGTGGCGACTAAGCTAAGTGAAAAGGATTATAGGCTCACACGGTGATCTTCCGAAAAACTCCTGGTGATTTACACGCTAGGGTTAGGGTTAGGGTTATGATTAGGAAAATACACTGTGGTGTCGGAACATAGGGTGTTGATAGGGGTGTCGGTTTACAACACACAATAGAGGCCTTTACACTTGGCTGTAGGTATCACATTGGTGGAAAATCCTTCAATTTTATCCTTTCACTCGGCCCCACCGGTCTCATTCAAGACCGCAGGGATCGGCTGATGAGCTTGTACAGATTCTTGTTCAGGATGTATGTGATTCGTGATGGGAACGATTGTACTGCATTATGCGCAATGCGCACAGTCACAATATGGATAAACGGTGATAAAAGATGGAGGCTCCGTGGATGATGTAAACGATCTTTTATTGACAACAATTACTTGTAATGGATTTACACAGTAGGCGCTGGGGACTGAGCGAACTTTGTCCCCAAACATTATCAAAAATGTGAAACTGGGAGGAGTTTGTGAACCGGAATACTATGTAAATAAAGAACAAAAATAATAAACGCAAATAATGTAAAACAAAAAAAATTACAAACTATCCAAAAATGACTTTACAAGACATCTGATTTTTCAAACACTTTTGATTCTATTGTAACAGAATGGCTAACAAGTGACATTTTGAAGTACATTTTCCTGGGAAAACTGGGGCAAGTTAATTGAGTAATCGCATTCCCGATATCCAACGGTGCTTGGTGCACCTTTGAAGACAAAACAGACTTAAACTAATTTAAGACAAATAAAAGCTTTTTCTTTTTTCCCCACTGTAATTGTATCAAGCATCGAATGTAAAACACATCAAATGATTTATGTTAAAAGTGAAGGATAGCGTCCTCTGTCACGTCCTGTTTTCAGAACAGTCACGTTTCATTATTATTCGACGTATTCCATTCCATGGTCTGCAAGAATCTGCATTCCGTCGAGGAACATTTTTAGTGTCATTTTTGACAGGACGAGCCAAGACGAATGTTTACTTCAACAACAACAGATTTACGACGGCGGTTTTGAGAATATGGTGAACATTGCAAGAGAAGGACGCATGCATGCATCTCTGGTTTAAACAAAACTATTGTTCACACAAAGATGATTAAAAGTAAATCAACACTTTTGGAAATTGGAACACTAATGTTAAGTATAATTCATAACTATTTTCAGGGGTTCGCGTTTCGGATAATGCAATATGGGTAATGTTGTTAAGAGGTTGCGTTAGAGTGTTTGACATTTTTCAAACTATAATGCATGCAATATGCTTTTGGTTTTTCAACATGTCAACATGTTCTCAAAGAGTTTGGCTGTGACCTCGAAGTTATCTTAGAGCAAGCTTCTAAACTCATCACTTTTGTAACCAATAATGACACAAGATCTCCCCTATGCTATCCAAATTCTACCTTCGTCGTTTGTTTGTGTCAAAATTCAAGATACGTCTTGATTACTACCCTTAACCATCTTAACAAGAACGAGCTGAATTCATAACGAGCGCTGCGAGTGATAACTTGAGCTTTAATATTTTGCGCCTCGCTCCAGCGGCGTGTTCTTCGCCTGAGCATCAGAATGTGTAACCAGATCCAGGTTAAAGGTCAGATAAGATGCATAGCACTGGCTGACTAGACAAGCGAGATGAAGTTACTTTCAAAGTTGAACAGATTATTGTGTCTGCGAGTTGAGGATACTCCTCAAATCCAAGTCATGAAGGATTGAACCTAATCTTTAGAGGTAGAGCAAATTCCTCAAATCCTCTAGTCTCCAATAAACCTACGAGTGTATGGGAAAGATTTTCTTGGATTCAATTTGGACGGATGTCTCGCTCACAGGACATCTCGTCCAATCCTTTGTTTTCAATAAACCTACGAGTGTGTGGGAAATAATTTTCTTAAAATTAATGCAGATTGATATTTTTCTCAGGACAGTTCGTCAAAATCAGAAAATCCTCTCCACTCAGATAATGATTGGTAAACAAGTTATGATAAAAATGTTGAAAAAAAGCTGTTGCGAACTACTTACCAACCAAAAGGACCTATGGTATGTAAACATTGTTAATGACCCTAGCAGAGTCTTTCTTGAAGACTAAAAGAAAAGTTTAACAACTTTGAGTAAGAAAATACTTAATCTTAGTAAAAGTAAGTGATAAAATAAAACAAAATATGTATGTAAATGAAAAATTTCACGTTCTATGAGCAAAATAGGCAATTTTAACTGAGTTGTAAAATATTTCATGAATCGAAAGTATAAAGATAATGTGCGCAAATTTTACCAAATTTAATTAAAAGTAAATATTGTGTGCAGTACATGTAGAAGCTTTATTTCAGCTCTCACAGTAACCACAATGGAGGTAACATAATTCTTGGACTTTAATTGGTGCTGACATTAAGTTAAAGGGCATTTTGTCAGCCATAATGTATTGTGTATCATGTACCTTTAAGCAGAAAGCCTGTGCGGATCCAGTAGGCAGTATGATCCAGTGACAGTTACGATGCCGGTCACCACAATCACAATATCGTTTGTGACGTTTATCATCTGTGGATTCCCTTCCAATCTTCCATCCTTCGTGGCCCAGATATAGTAATAAAAACAACGTCTGGCGCACACACAGCACCCCGCGCTCCATCGCTGCTGATTAATTATTTTTTAATAATCCACGTGCTGTTGGTTATATAAATACTAGTAATATCGGATTGGATGTATTCATCAAACACGTGCGATGGTACACAGCTTCTGAAAGGAACACACACCATCCATCATCGTTTATCACCCAATGGGAGAGTTCTCGAGGAGAAAGACGACAGGGCTGTATTTTGTCACTTGGCAATTCCTCTAGAGTAGCCGTGTCATTGTACCAGCCCAGCGGTTGTGCATTATTGGGCAAGCTTTAGAGCTGCGAGCCTGAAGTCTCTGTGTTCGATATTAACATGCACCAGAAGCTCATCAATATGCTTTTTCAACCGGTATTTGTCATCTGTTAATCTTTGTTTTTTTAACGGAAAGATCATCCCTCGTGAATAAATAAATAAATAGAAAACTAAATAACTGAAGGATACTGATTAACCGATTGACTCTGCGTTACTCACAACATTGACACAGAACCACGAAGGGGATACGAACTGATGTGACTTATGATATGCGAGAATGAACTCGTCGGGCGAGCAACAGCGCACCTTGTGCGACCAGGAGGACCACGCTGTTCTACTCCTCACCAAGGATAACGTCTCCTCTTATACTTACAGCCAAGAGGACACAGTGGTGATTTGTATCATCATGCCCGTCATTCTGACGATTGGATTGCTTGGAAATGGTGCTTTTCTGTTAGTCATCGCTCGTGTACCGTGGATGC
The DNA here is from genome assembly GCA_023634235.1 of Pisaster brevispinus. Lineage (NCBI taxonomy): Eukaryota > Metazoa > Echinodermata > Asteroidea > Forcipulatida > Asteriidae > Pisaster > Pisaster brevispinus. Next base: position 19,269 of record JAMKCF010000407.1, on the reverse strand, counting down.
GCAAGGTTACGAGTAATCTCTACCTAGCCTGTTTAGCGACGGTTGATATTGCACTCATCGCTGTAGCGATTGGGGTTCGATTAACACGATTCCTGTCCTCTCCTATTTTGACTGATGACACCATTCTCGGAGTACCCGGGTGTGTTACTTTGTACTTCATTTCAGACTTGTGCTTTTTCTTGTCTCAATTCCTGATTACGCTTATTTCCTTTGAGCGATACAACGCCGTGTGCCGGCCGTTTACGTTCCGGAGTAAATCGGACGGGAGGACGCGGGTCCCTGTGGGGCGGATCGCGGTGTGTTTCCTCGCCGGGGCCGTAGCTGCGAGTCTGATCATCCCGGACAGGATGATCTGGAAGGAAACGTGTATCTCTTGGTATCCACCAGACGACTTTGACCATCTTCCTACTCTCATAGGCGAGTGTACTTCCGTGGTGGCGTGGTATTTCAATTTCTCCAACTGCACCCAGACTGTTCCGTTCTTTTTGACGATGATCATTAACTTAACGCTGTACGTCCTGACTGCACGAAAGCTCTACATGGAGGCCAAACGAAGGGGACCTTCTAGTTCTAACACGGAGGAGCTAAATCGCATACGGGATCAGATCACCAGAATGTTGATCATTAATGGTACGGCTTACTTCATTTTCCTGGCGCCTTTCGAGTCAATCGCTCTGGCAGTGACCATCAGGGATTGGAGCGGGTCACCCCCCGTTCTGACTGCCAATCAGTTCTCCCTGGCTCTCAATATATGCCGCTGCTTTGTCTATATAAACTCAGCTGTCAATCCATTTATTTATACACTGACAAGTCCAGCTTACAGAAGAGCTTTCCTAGAGGCAGCGGGTATAGTAAAGAGGCAGGCGTTTCCATCTAACTCCCACCAAGATCAAGTTGGTTTAGGTCTTTCAAATCAAACCAGATCTTTAGGCCAAGATCTTAACATACACTAGGAGGCTACAATATTTATTGTCCTATTGGAATGCTTGTTTGTTTATTGTTTATAATAATTGTAGTAGTCAAATCGTACCAGTTGTACACAAATGGTTAGGATGTAGTTGAATGCATGGCCATGGGCATGAGGTCAGTTTTGAGTTCTTCATTTCGACCTAATTAACATAACTTAACAAACTTAGGCTTGGATAAAAGACGAGCCTCTGATGAAAATATAAACAACATGCTTACAATTATTTAAATTTTGTTTTGTGTTGTAGTTTAATGATTCTAATAGATTTTTATCATCATGCAGCCATTTTACGAATACTATTGTTTAAAACTCAAATCAACGGAAACAAACATAAACTCAAAGATGAGCTAGTCTGGCGTGTATCTTTGTGCAGTGTCCAAATTAAGCAACTTCAGCTACGGCTTTGATCACAACATTGCGGAAGGCCGTTTCTGAATAAGCAGATTCGGCTACGGCTAGCTGCGGCTGAGTCGCCAGTTTTTTTTCATCCTGTATAATACCTTTATTGAAAATTAATCTACACTCATTGTAAGAAGAAGCAAATCTGTGTACACGACCAGATCACCACAATGTTGATCACTAACGCCTTCGACTCAACAGATCAGGGCCAAAATAGAGTTGCTTAAGCAGACGGTTTTGCTTGCAAATTTTGTGCTTCGGAAAAACTAGCAGGATACCAGTCAGAAATGGTGCATGTGACATGGTATTTTGGCTGGTAAACCTTATTCTGGTAAGCATAATTTTGTTGTGCTTAGCTACATTTTGTGCTTAAGCAGCTCTTTGCCGTGATCGTGATGATGGCAGCGTATACTCAACAAACTAAATGTATATAGCAGAATGGGAAGAATATATATATATTTTTGACTAATTAATATAATATTGATCAATTTTACATTACTATACACGTGATTACAAAAATGGTATGCTCGTATAGGCTACAGTATACATGGGCATTAAAACAATGGAATTTCAAAATGTCATTTTATTTCACCAAGAACACCAAACGCTTCTATGTTAACACTCAGTGCTAGCCCTATCAGCAGGAGAGCATCAGGGCATGTCTTCGTCTGAAACAAGGTCAATGAACGTTTTGCCAATAATACAAGTTGAAATAATTCAGTTAAGAGATTCCCTTTAAATGAAACTAAGTGATTGGAATGAATTTATTCTTTAAAAAAAACCATCGAAGTGTCAACAATGTTTCGTACATTTAAGTGTGCCTTTGTGAGGCAACGTGGTGGGCAATTTTGGTCTACCGTAAACATTCAACCCAGCCAGTTCAAACATTCTGTAATTTTAATTTCCTTCTACGTCACCTAAAACGGCAACAATTAATTGTACCTCCGAAAAAACAAAACAATAAAATAATGTATAACAGTGGTCAAGATCCCGGGTGTACAATCCACAATGCTAAAGTTCAGGTTGCACAATACGGGTTTTATTGCCGTCAATTAATCACGTCTGGTTGTGACAGTTCCCACTTCAATTAGTGAAGTGCTACTTTTATGGGCCTCAAGCCTGTAAAAAAATTGATGCAGCGGTAAAGTGTGAAATGAAAATGCAACTTGCCTTCCATGTTTGAATGTTTGGAGGTTTTAAATTGGAAAAGATTTTCAATATGTCCGTGTACTTTGTTTTCTGTGATGAAAACTCATGTTGTAACTTATTTTGAAACTATAATTGCCAGGACTTAAAAACCCCAAACGAAACAGGCATTCTTCATAGAGTGGAACAGACCATGTGACATTTGTTTACAAAAGAATAAACAAGTGCATTCTAGGGCCTTTTCTGGCAGGCAAGATACTGCACTGATCATGGGCAGTTTGCCATTCTGCGTCATAATTTCCCCATACTAGGTTCAAGAGTTATAAAATTAACAGCTGACCAAGTTTTGGAGATGTGACCTCTTTTTCATATCAAAAAGTTGGCAAAAATCAAACGATGCGCTCTCCATAATATACAAGATTTAATGTTTTCTTCAAATGAGCTATGGCAAATTGTGCCCGCAGGAAGTCCAGGCTCTGTGGCTCTTTTGTAAACATGTGATGTCACGGGTCGCATTTTGTATTTTTGCTTGACCCCCCCCCCCCAAAAAAAAAAAAAAAAAAAAAAAAAAAAAACCCGGTCCCAAATAAAGTTTTTTTTTGATGTGTCGCAGAATCTAAAGACTCTGCTCTTTGGCTAGTTTGAAACATTTACTGGCAGACCTTATACGAGCTTCAACATAACGTTGACGTTTTCCTGCAAGTTAAGCATTTTTTAAAGTACAATGGGTTTTTGGAAGAGTTCAAACCCTGTATGGTAAAGAAACACCAAAAATCCAACCGGTGATAGGCCTCAAGTTCACGTCTATCGACTATGTCAGGTATACATGACAATTATCTGATAAGAATATATTTATACATATTATATAAACTGCAGTGGATGAAATAGAATTCTTAAGAAATTCCAGATCTTACTGTTGTATTTAACTTGTAATGGTAGAGTACAGTGTATATTATGTTTCTATGTTTGTTATTTACATTATATTAGCGGATACGGTTGGCTTTAGTAGTTGCATCAACTGTAGTAGACTCGCCGAACCCAGCTGTGGAATACCCCCTGATTGTGACTTTGTAACGTGTACTTGGTGTGAGCCTGTCGATTGTGAAACTGGACTGCGTTGGGCCGTTAATTATCACCGTCCAAGTATCTGATATTGACTCACCCACATCGTTCACTGAAATGAAAACAGGAAATAAAATAGATAGGCAAAAGGAAAATCCATGGTTTGGTATTGAACTGAAAGCTTGGTATCAACTTTTCAAAATCGAATTTTCCATTTGGAGTTGGTGGTGAATATTGAAGAAGTGTTCATGGTTGCCAGTCTAAGTTGATACTCACTTTTCATTTGCAAAAACTAGTTAGTAGCCTGACGTTTCGATCCAAGCAGAGTCTTTCTCGAAGGCTACAAATTTTAGCCTTCGAGAAAGACTCTGCTAGGGTCGAAACGTCAGGCCCACTACCCAATGTTTTTTGCATTTTGTACTATCGGTCCTTTTGGTTGGTTAGTGGTTTGCAACACAGCTAATTCTGTTTTCTTCCTTTTTATTTGTGTTCATTGTATATCAAGCTTCGAAAAAGAAATGAAAGTACAGACGCAAACTTTGTGATTGCTTATAAAGCGAACCGAATTAGTATAAAAAAGAACTCATTATGAAACACACGAAACTTAACGAACGAAATACAAAGGAAAGTACAATGATCAAATAGTTAATTTAAAAAATGCAGTCATGTAGAAGTCCAACCATTTGGACAATCACTTGCATTAGTTGAAAAGCAGGTGGGTCGAGGATAAGCAGTGTAACGTATCTGTGCTTTCAATCTTGTGATGAAAATTGAAATATGGTTTCTGATTATAGAAATGAAAACCCAAACGTCTTGGTTGATTATTGGATTTCTTTAGTATTTCATAAAGAGCACGAGGTGTAGTTCTTAATTGGCGCGTCTCGTTCCACTGAGTTCATTAACGATGCACTGCTATTGATTTCATTCTCTCGGACATCGTTATCGCTTAAAATGACTGAGAATTAATTTTCGCAGTTTTCATGCACCGATCCAGCGGCAAACCAATTAAGTGTACTGAAGAAAGAACGCCTACGACCTCGTGCGTGACTATCGATGGTCAACGAGATATACAGGGACCTTGTGCTTATTACAAAAAAAAATAATGATTACTTGTTTATAGTCAAAGGCTGATATATAGCGATATTTTAGCGGTTTAATAATATTGACTTGATTTGAGGTTGAACAAAGAAAATTTGACTAGAGCGGGATTTGAACCAACGACCTCCGGTTTAATGTGCCGGTGCTCTACCAACTGAGTTATCTAGCCCTATGTTGGCAGTCTCCCTATTTTGTCAATATTTTTCTTCTTAATAATAATAGATAGACATTTGTAGGGCACCTTTTCCAGAGGATTCAAAGCACTGAAGCAAAACAACAGAAATTAAGAACAAATGAGTTTTTAAGAGTCTCTTAACTGCTCAAGAAATGATGCATTCTGGACAAAGATAGGCAGAGACTTCCAATTAGTTAGGGGACCCGCAAACTACAAGTTAATTATTTGATATCTCGATCAAAAGTCAAGCACCAATTGACCGCGAAAAGATGTAATTCCTTATGACGAAATATTTCCGCGTCGAAGGCAAAACTAAAATGAACTCTCGAAAGAAACTCTCGATAAAGGATATGTTTGTTTTGTTAGAAATAGATAATTGGATTGCATTTACTATTCCTCCACATCAATGATCTCTAAAATAATTAATATTTTATTATAATGTGTTTTTATATTGTATTTCTTTTATACACCTCTCCTCAAAAATATTGATCACCCGTTTTAACCGTGACTTTAAAATTATCCCTAAAGATGCAACCAAATCAAATAAAAATTGTTAAATACAAAGCCTAAACCCCCAGCAACACCCCCCACAAAAAAAAAACCCAAAACAACCAAACCAAAAACATTAACATTGCTCGATGTTTGTTTTGTTTTCCTACGCTTCCGTAGTTTTGTAATAGTACATTCCATGTGCTTTTACAACGTTAGATGAACTTTAACGTCTTTTTGATGGGACCCAGAAGATACCAAGGAAACCTCGAAACCAATAAATGCAACACACATGAATGTCTGAATAACATCCAGCGGATGCGATCACATGATCATTGTTTTATTGTACACCTAAGCTTCTTATAAACGCATACTGACCCAATTTATAAAAACAATCCAATAATAACCTTTATAACCACAAACGACAATTAAACACTTCGGCTGTACTGAGTGGCCTGAGCAGGGCAAGTGGGGATACCCCCAAATGCTCCTCAAAAGCATCAACGGGGTTTGGCTTTTACTCCAGTTTAAATTTCACGATCTTAAAACTGAAATCCGGTAGTTATTAATCCACGAGACCATGAACAGTTTTGTCACGAAAACAGCAATAACCTTTACACGGAACAAATAGATAAAACAAAGGAAGCAGGAAGTTTTACTTCCAATTTGAGCAGTCAACCTGTTGTGTTTGAATGATCGGGTTCAATTGTATGAATTTTACCTGCTAATGTTTGTGGATGTCTATTCTCGATACCAATAAAGTGGTCGTAAATAATGACTTAGGAAAAAACGTGCAATAAAGCTTCCGCACTGTTGACTTGGGACATCAGGGTATGAGGTTGGATTTTTGAATTTACCATTGGAAGCAAGAGAGAATGTAATCATAGTGAGTGTTGTAAACAAAGTTGACTTATTAAAAAATCATGTATTGAGCAAATGTATGGCACGAGTATCTCAATGTTATATTCCAGATTGCTTGAACTTGTCAGTGTGATCATAACGCATTGTGAATTTTTGTTTTCGAAATATTGGTCTCTCGGCCTTCCAGCATCAAGAAGCATAAAAACAAAACTATCCATCGCAAAAGGGTGTTCAAACCTTTTAAAATTATTTATTTAACAAAGTTTCTCAAAGTTAATTTCCTGTTTGTTTGCACATGATATAAGGATAGGCAGTACACAAAAAGGAGAACAAATTTGATTAAAAAATTTGTCGTTAACTAATTTGTGATTTCGTGGGGTCTACAGTAGGGCTGCCAACCCGCAATGATGGTGCCCCTTCCCCAAGATCACGGTAAACCCCAAACTTCAGCTAGACGATACGGCGTTTTGTTTCTTGTTATTTTGAAATGGTACATATAACTTCTACTTCTGTTATGGGTTTTGTGTGACCTTAAGCTTATAAAAGGATGGTTGTATGCAAACAAGGAGGTCTACTGAAGAAAAAAAAATCAATTCCAATATATTCCAAAAATGACCGTCCAGGATGTCGCAAAGTCACGACCAACCTACCGTCCGGCGGATAATTACTGCGGGCGCGCATCTGCCACGTCTCACCATTTCCTGGGTCTTGCAGGAGTAATTAATTTAATAAAAGAAGAAATAAGTGCGTTTTAAAAGTAGGTTAGATCAATCTAATGAAACGACTGATCGTAAAGGGTATCCACCTTGAAACCCTAGATGACGTTACAACATATTATTAATATTGTTAGTATAATGTTTGTGTTGCTTTGTTTTTGGTAAATTTATTTTGCAATTCGATTATACCTCATTAGTTCAAAGCGAGGTTGCTCCGTGGTGTTCATACGACGAACCGGTGGGATTTATCATCAACTGGAAGATGTCTCAATCTCGGTTATAAATCACAGGGGTCCGTGGTTATCTCATAACTAGAATACATTTCACACGGCTGAATTTCTATATATATATATATTTATCGCTGAGGCAATTAGTCTTCAAGGACCACTGTGAAGTAATCTTATGTAAAAGAGACTGACCCGACTTGATGAAAAAAATCAAATAACCAGCCTGCAGCTAAGGACATCTACTTCAGTTTACCCAGTTGGTTCTAGTATTTTAATCAACTCGTGTGATAAGAGAATTTCGTAAAGAAAACACATTGCTGTTAGTGGAGCGTTTGTAACAATTCGCAGCATTTTTGACCGCGTGGGGCGTGTGTGAACCGAATTTACGTAATGCAAGGCAAGTACAATGTACTGGGTTTCTTTCCTTGTTGTTATTGTTAATATTTTATTTGGCCATTAATACAAAAACAACATACAGGCAGTCAAATCATAAGATAAACCTTGTGATGCATTGAAATTCGCCGTTGAAAGTGCCCCCATGCGGTCCAAAATACGGTCAGTTACAAATATGATTTTCTAATCAAAAATACAACATTTCATTCTTCTTGTTTTCGTTGTGTGCTGTTTTCTGTCAAACAACAGCCATATTGGAATTTCCTCAGGTTTTTAATAACGCTATTGAGTGTACCGGTTTGCGATATCGTAAATTACGTGAGAAAACCCCTTTAATCAGTGACTATGCTATAAAAAGCACAAGGAATCAAATGCTACATCCTGTTCTATTTAAAACATGCTGTATCAACAGAAACTTCATGACGAAGCACGACATAGCATGTCCTCCATAAAGACTGAAACGAAACCCACATCTTATTTCCTGCAGGTCAGAGGGAGATGCACTTTTTGTGTATAGTGTTTTAAAAATGAACATGCAATTGTCATTCTGGTTAGACAAAGGCAAGTAACAGAAGCGTAAAGAAAAGGAAATCAAACCCTTCGTATTTAATATCAAAGCTTGATTCAAGGTACCAGACTGGTAAACCCAGTTTCAGTTGAATACATTCTGACTATAGGTTTAGTCGGTGAGAGTTGTTCATCCTGTTTGATCGAACATTTGTTCATCAATGAGGATAAGACCTTTTACACGAAAAACATGTATTTAAAGGTATTATAAATCATGTATAGGCCTACTAACTTTTAAGGGGTTCTGACTAATTTGCTTCCAAGCCTCGGTTTGGAAACATTGGTTTATAGACCATGTATAACCTCTGACGTTACATGTTTGCAAAAGAGCCACAGAGCCTGGACTTCATGCAGGCATGATTTGTACACAGGCCAATGGAGGAAAACATAAACGTTATGTTTTATGGAGATTTCACTGTCTGATGTTATCAACTTTTGATAGGTAGAAAGGGGGCACATCTCAAAAATTTGTACAATTGTTTTTTTTTATAACAATTACTTTTATGAAGAAATTGTGAAAGGAAATGTAAAATTCCAGAGAGGCCGTAGACTGTTCAAGGGCACTATTTTTGTAAACAAAGGGTACATGGTCCAATGGTCCATTGGAGAAAGAAAATGCCAAGGTCAATTCTAGTTCGTAACTGTCTACGCCACCAACCCATTTCGTCGGACCAGGTCACGTTCATTGTGGGAAATCTAATTATGGTTAGAAGAAAATTAAGGTCTTTAAGTCTGAATTACCTTGGACGTGGGAGAGCTGATAGCCAATCAGTTGTTCCGATTTGTCTTTTGGCGGGCTCCACTTGACGACCAGGGATCGCAATCTGGAACGAGCTGACAGTGATTTCACGGCACGTGGTACTGCATTCAAAGAGAACCAACATATATTGTCTAGTAGTAGATGAACTAACTGCCGGGAATTACGTAAGATAAATTGATTAAGAGCCTATTTCCTGATCCAAGAGTTACATTTGCAATTATAATTAAAACAATTAAACTCGTGAATATTCAATTTATGCCATGCCGTGTTTTCAACGACTACTTTTATGGAATGCTCTAAAAGTTATTTAGACTGGCGAATAATATCATACAGTGGTCTGAAAATCCCGCGTTTATAACGTAAACAGATATTGGCTTGAGGAGTTAAAGTTTTCTCTCTTGAAAATATAGTGTCACTGTTAAATCAAATATCATCAACACATTTTGCCTAAAACTGATGATGCATATTTAAACCTTTACACATTGGTATATTTATTGTTCCGTACGAATCACTGTACTATGAGGGCAGAGTGTTTGCAATAAGTAGGTGCTCAAGAGTGGTTGTGACTAATCTCGGATGACTCGAAGACCAGGAACTAGTCAAAATGCTTGTATATGCGGTGCCTTATTAAGGCCGTACGTAATTGACACAAATACGGGTATCCGCAGGGAATTTTTCATTAAGGAATCTCCAATAAGGAATTTTGTGTGCTAAGTCAATGGGGGATTAGTTTTTACGGGGCAAAGGAACAACACAAGGAATCTCCACAGGGATTGCGTTACAAGTGGTCGGGTTTGTTGAAACCGAGGCATTGGCAAACAAATGGTATCCTAGGAGGCGTGTACAAAACAAGAGGAGACTTTGTTAAACAAAAATATATAGGCCTATACAATGGAGACCCCCCAAAAAAACCCCAAACCCAAAACAAAAACAACCCCCACCCCAAAAAATAATACATCTCGGAAGTAGCTCATTTAATTCCTTTCCAAGAAGCATGTTTCATGTCAATCACGAGATGTTCGTACACCTCCCTAAACTATATTGCATGGATTCGTCTAACGTCTTCTTTACACGGGAAAACCACCTTGATACCCACCTTGATAATTAGGCTATACTTCTGTTTCGAACATATATAGAGCAATAACAAATGATTTACCTTTGACCTTGGCTTCCGTTGTCTTGTTTTTGTCGTTGCATCGCGGTGAAGTGCCGACATTCTTGAGTCGAACTGAGAAGTCGAGCATTTTGGAGTTGAATTGGACTGCGTTGAGACAACCTTCGAAGTGGGCGGAGGTCACGTGAGTTGTCGTCACGAATGAAGGTATACCTCCAAGAAACAATGGTCCATTCAGATTGATGAACCTGTCACATAATATAATAATTAGTTCTTATATAGCGCACATATCCTTAGTAGCTAGATCAATTAGGCGCTTTGCAACATTATTATCCCTGTTCATCGGGCATGCTTTAATTAGAGCATTCCTCTAACGTTCTCAACTCCCTGGGGAGCGTACAACGTGGGCTGCATAAAATAGCACTGAGGGGTTAATCCAACACAATACTGTCTCAGCCCTCTCAGGCTTTCATTTAAACACCTGGGTTAAGAGAAGCAGTTATGGTTCAAGTGCCTTGTTCAGGGACACAAGTGTCGTGACCGGGATTTGAACCCACACTCCAATGATTCAACCATTAGAAATTGAGTCCAATGCAGTAGACTATAATGTGACCACTGGCATCATTATTTACTTTGTTATAATGTAAACTATTGTATGAAATCTAACCCGGTTTACTGATTTCAGCATACGATAAATTGTCTCCGTTACTTAAATTGAATAGTTTTAAGCTATTGTATCATTATTTTTATGCTATAAATATGTTCCCTCAAGCAGTGACGTAACCTTGGGGGCGGGGAAAGATGTTACGGGTAGGGGAGCTTTGAGTAGAACCATTCATTTTTTTCTGTCTCTTTTAGGGGACAATAAGGGGAAGAGGATACTGGGGGGGGGGCTCCCCTGCCCCTCCCTTGGTTACGCCACCGACCTCAAGCAAAAACACATAAACAAATAAGGATAGTTCGCTTCCCCAAAAATAGTTCCCTATAGTAATTAGTGGCTGTATGTTTTTGAGATTTCATAAATTAGACTACATGGGAAAAAATTAATAAATAAATAAAAATCCACCTTTTTAAAAATACAGTACTCATGACTTTGCTACCGTAACATCTTATAGTATCGATAAGGACTCACTGTGTTCTTGGTGGTTTTCCGAGCCACCCAATACCAATACAAGATGCATCAGCATTATCAATATTCCAATGAGCAGCGTCTTCACTACATCCGTCTATGCCAAGAAGAATGTTCTGCGAAACAAAAATACACAGACTAGGACAACGTGGATCAATCTATCTCAATTTGGTTGACATTAATGTATACCGTTGTAGTTCATTGTCAACCAACGTTTACACATTGAGAAGGTCAATTTATTAGTACAGTTTGCGATTCCGTTACTAGTCACCGCTCTGGTAATTTTCTTCATTTCTATGGTTTGTCTGATAAGATGCAGTGTTGTAGGTCTCGAGACCACTTTTTACTGGTCTTGGTCTTGGTGTTGGTTTGGTCTTGGTCTTGGTCTTGGTCTTGGTCTTGGTCTTGGTCTTGGTCTTGGTCTTGGTCTTGGTCTTGGAGTTGCTGGTCTTGACTACAACACTGATAAGATGTGTTCTATTCTGATGAGCTCTTTCCCCCATCACCCCCTCGTTAAATTCTTCTTGTCGGTTCCTTTTCGTTGTACATAAAACTTTAACAGCATTTAGCAGACAAACCTCAGATATGTCTTTTATAAAACAGTTTAAAAAGCCTGTTTAGTAACGAAAACGACCGGTCACAAATTGCAACGCTTTGGGAAGCTTTTTCTGCCTTGACTCAAAAATAGCAGTAGCTGCTTATGTATGCAAACGATATAACATGACAGCACTATCATGCAAGCAAACACGCCGCTGTATTACTCAGATCTCAGGTCAACATAATTTTTATGAAGAATTTATTATTTTCTTCTTTACAGTCTAACAGAAACCAAAGAAGTATTAAATTGTTAAACAACCTTGTCAGGAAGTTTGGACAGGCACTGTCATTTAGAAGGGATAAGTTGCTGATAATCGTCTTTGATATGGCGAAATGGACAGGAATGGAAAGTAATTTGCAAGAACTTAACCGGCAGTATTTGGCTGGAAAGGTGGGGCAGGAATGGACAGTTTGAAAGAAGTTAACGGACATTGGCAGAAGGAACTGACTGCATTTAGCAGGAAGTTAACGGGCACTTTACTGGGATCAACACTTTCGGCTATGATGACCTTAAAAATCACAAATTATTCTAAAGTAATTTTAGCGCAAAGTTTATATGAACAGTGGAACTGTAAAACGGTCACATGATTAAATCAGAGAAAACAAGTCATCTGACAAAACAGACGCGGATAATTTAATAATTATAACAAAAATATCAAACAAGAGAGATGCTCAACGAAATTGTAAGTTGTGTCTGTACCTGCAGGTTTAAAAACAACGAAATAAAATCCCCAACAACTAAAATTATGTGAGAAAATGCTAAATGTTAACATGATGAAGTGTACGAATCATTATAATCACAAATTATAAACAAAGATATAAAAGACAAATTCAGTTAAATTTGTTACCAGCAAGATGTCTAGGATGCGCGCTTAACGCGGACACCACCTTTTGGCAAGGCTCCATAAAAAAATTGACGTCATAGACGCATGACCAATCAAATCACAGTATGCTAATGATTTGACACTATTAGGCAGCAGATACTTTCTGGCATGACACCTGGCTCAAAAAAGTACATCGCTCAATAAACTTATGCCTCCCAAATAACAAATATTAGGCCACGCCCCTTACACATTAGGGAGAAAACCCAGAGAAAATAAAAGATACTCTTTCACTGCTGAAAGCTAAACAAAAAAGAGGAAGGTCCAATGATCGAGGACGCAAACTTTTAGTTTTAAAGAATGTAAATGAGAAGGTTGCGTCAGGTCCAAGACAGATTGAGGGCGCACTTGAATCTACTGCAGCATGAACATGGGTGCGCCACACTAAGTAGGCCAAAATTCATTCGCCAATCATAATTTGTAGGCCCTCAAAATCATTTGAATAATATCGTCTTGGGGGTCATGCAATTAATAGATTGTGTAATTATAACCATCTGCGGCTCTGTGCTTCAACTTTTGAGGAGATTTGATAAATGTAGGCTTTAAAGTCGGTACTACTTGGCTTGGGAATGGGAGGAATGCCTCATGGAAACTGCCAGCGAGTCGGTTTGGGAAAAAGCACATTTTTTTCGGGGGTGTTTTTTTCTAGGGTAATTAGCAAAAAATCTAAACGGCTGACCTACCAAAAATTGAAAGGAAATCTGAAGTTTAGTTGTCTGAAAATATATGTGATTGGTGTTCAAGAGGCTGAGAGACTTTAAATATTTTTAGAGTATTTTTTTAAATATTTAGCATTTAGCATTGGTTACTATGAGAGTTTATTTGTGTGGTGCACCCTTTAAAGTAGGAAGTGTCTCATTTGAAAACTGAGCTGACTTCACAATTACGTCACCATGTATCACGTGACATTAACTAAAAGGTTTAGTTTTGTAGTCTAGTATCTCGTTCTTATTTTAATTTGCTCTTTCTATACTTTAAAGTCAAAGGACTAATGATTAAATATGATTTCTTATCAAAAAAAGTTTAATTGGAAAAGGTCTGTTCAGTAAAAGAAAATATTTTTAGTTTTGTTCATAAAAATATCTAGTACAAAAATAACATGAAAATGTACTCTCTTTGGAAGTCTTGTTTTCAACAAAGCATAATAGAGAGAGCAGCTTTTTGTGCATTTAGTTTTTAAGCAACGATTCTGCCTTTTTTTAAGGTTTTAATTAAGTCAGAGGGGTTTTCAATCTGGTTATTGATTATTGTGACGTGAGATGACAAGAAAAATTTGGTATCGTGGCAACCGATTCCCCTTGCAGTCTATAAGGTTTTCCCGGGAGAGCACAATGAGAGTAGATATTGTTTGGGTTCAGCGACTCACTGCTTATTCAAGCCGTAGAGAGAACATGGCCGTCTTGAGTAGTTTTATATTCCTTTTGCTTGAGATGTTTCTCGAGGTTTCAGCATCCTATAGTGTTAGTGGTCTTTACCGAGGGGTCTGGTACCAGCCGGTAGAGCACCACGCCCTACTAGGCAAGTCCTTCATGAATATCTCGGGCATCTCTGCCGTCAGATGTTCAGTTCAGTGTCTCAGCCATCATGGATGTTTCTCTTTCAACTACGATCACATCAATCAAGTCTGTCAGATGAACAACGCCAGCGCTGAGCACGTCTGTGCCAACTTTCAAAGAATGCTGTATATTTCGTATTACGACGGAACTGCAAAACCAATGACTTGTCAGGTACTTGTAAAGTCGTTCATGTATAAATCTTTATAACTTTTATTAACCGTGTTCTGTCTATTTATTTCATGACTGACCGCTCAAAGCATTTTCCTTCGTAGGGACGAATCTAAGTTATTCTTACTTTAATAATAATTAAAAAAGAAAGAATTATGCATCACTTACAGTTGTTTTTGTTCCTACCTTGCTCTACAGACTACTGATGTTTCATGTAATGGAACGTGCGCTTCTTTGAAGGCCTGTGGGGGTTTTGGTGAGTAAATCAGACATTAAATAGCACTTTGAGTCGTTTTAATTTGATTGGAGCATTTAATATTAATTGACGTGAAAACATTGTTTCGAATTTTTGGTGGAGTCCTTTCTGCACTGTAGGCAGTATGTGTACACGAAGTATTGTGTCTTTCTGTCCCCGATCCAGAGAAACTTGGTCTTGAAGATGGTTCTATCCCCGATGGGAGCCTCTCTGCATCAAGTAACTGGGAACGCCAAGCAGGTTATACCGGTATGAGCACGCCGGCTGGTGGCCGTCTCAACAAGATACCAACTGGTGTTGATATCATAGGAGCATGGCATCCTAGTGTAGCGGATACCAACCAGTGGATACAGGTGGAGTTAGACAACCCGACCTGCGTCACTGGGGTACTCACACAAGGGCGTTATGGTAGATGGGCCCAGTGGGTAACCAAATACAAAGTGCAGTTCGAACCGCCCTCACCGGCAAGTCTTGTTGACGTGAAAGACCAACTTGGTCAAATTCAGGTATGCTGATAAAAAGCCTCCTTTGATGTCATGTCTTTTTTTCAGATGATAAAAAAAACCTCTTTATGCAGTTGATAGTTATGTAATTTATCACTCCTTCCAGATATTCAATGGCAACACCGATAGTAACAGCATCGTGGAGAGTCGCTTCTTCAAGCCAGTCTTGGCCGTCAAGATTCGCATTTTGCCCGTTGAGTGGAACGAGTTCATCGCTCTGCGTTTTGAGCTGATTGGCTTTAAATAAAGTCACGTGCAGTGAACGACCAACCGTCACGTTAGTAGCAGAAGGGTAAACATCGCATAACTTTAGATTTCAGGCGTTGATGACCATCATGTGACGTCTTACAACAACCTCGATCTCTGGCCTTATTATCATCCATGTTATTGTGAACTCTTTTGACTTGATAGTGTTAAATAATAATAATAATAATAATAGTGGCTTCTTATAAAGCGCTCAAATCCGTCACTCAGTGACGCTCATGGCGCTTCAACATTATTTCCCCTGGTCACTGGGCCATTTATTTCATTCCTTAAACCATCTCAGCTCCCTTGGGAGTATACAGCCTGTGCTGCCAAATAATTTTTTTTATGTAGCGCACTAAGCTAAATCAATCACAAGAACCATCTCTGCCCTCACAGGTACCCATTTACCCCTGGGTGATGAGAATCAATTATAGTTAAGTGTCTTGCTCAAGGACACAAGTGTCATGACCGGGATTCGAACCCACACCCTGTTGACTCAGCCACCAGAACTTGAGTCCGATGCTCTAACCGCTCGGCCACGACACGCTAAAGTCAAGCTTTAATGAGCGACCTTACTGCATTGGTTCTGTCAAGATTTTGACATATTTTAAATGTTATTTCTTCAAACAAATTTGACACCCAATTTGTGAACAGCATTATGTGTCTTTTAAAGTTGTATAGACGGTGTATCGTTGGTTTTTGGTAGAGAAAATTTAATCTCAAAAATTTAACATACTCATAAAACTGTTTTATTGTTCGGTGAAAACATACAATAATGGTATAATGTGCACGTTCATACCAGGTCCTATTTTGAATTGCGACAATCACAATAGGCCACTCTAAATTCTACTTTCTCGAAAATAAATAGTATCCAGACAGGAACACTATTATTACTGTTATTATTTTGTTTACATTTTTTTGTATTGGTACGGTACTATTAATTAGTGAGTTTTCATATTGTTTCTATAACCAACCCCGTACTTTGTCTTTATAGGATGTTTCACCCTCCCCTTCGGCTGGAAAAATATTGTTATCTCGGTCAGCATCCACACTTTTTTGGGGAGGAGGGGGGGGGGGTGGAGCGGAAATGTTATTAAATCATATTTTCATTTTCTTGTAATTAATAGGCCCCTCCTATATTTTCTTAAATTTTACATTAGGCTCAATGCATAATAATGATTGCTGAGTGTATTATTTTTTAACAGTATTTTGCTCGCACATGTTTCATTGAATATCGTTTTTTTCTTAAACCAAAATACTCATTTATTTAGATTTCCTGGTTAGAATTACTTATTTTTTTATAACTTGATTTTCCTAACTGGTTGTATAATGCATTCAACGGAACATTTGTACCTGGGTTGCCAACTTCAATCGGCAAAAGCACGGTTCAACTGCAACGCTCAAACTAAAAGTGAATGCGCCCTCGCTTGGCGAATCGCAGCAATTATTTAAGGAGATTCACAAAGCATGCAAAGTTTTTACGTCATGACTTACTGGTTATCAAGTTATATTTATTTCTATAAATATAGACAAATGATTATTTGATTGGTTAGAAATAAGATGAAACCTTAATTCAACCTCACCCCTCCTACGTTGTTGACATGAACATCATGCCAGTGTCCATCACTGACGTCGGTTGCAATGGACGCACTGACCACACTGGTGCCCAGCCTGCTGGACTTGATGAACTGTAGTCGGCCACCAACGATCTGCAGTGCAATGGACTCGCCCCTCCCTTTTAGATATGGACCATTGTATAACAAGACACCGTTAGGTTTACTGGTCTTGAATCTTAAAAATAGAAAGGCAAATAAAATAGAACAGTGTGTAAGAAATGTTTATACATTGATGAAACACATTATTTGTTAGCAGTAAGTAACTGGCAGCGTTTGGGCATGGGGGGGGGATTCGGGCAACTGCCCCATTTACCCTTGAATCTTGTTCAATCATGTGGTTAAAAAGTGATATTTTTAATATTCTGATCTATCTGAATAAAGTTTGTTGGTTTTTACGTCATACTTAACGAATGGTTCATTGACAGAGGTTCACTGAAAAGTTTCCCCAGGATAAGAAAAAAGAACCAGAGGGAGACAGAGGAAACCATACAAGAACATGAGTATACTGGGAATTGCTCATAGATGGAAAACTTGAGAAGGGTGACAATTGGCATGACTGAGGGCGCCCTGTGTTTCCAGAGTGTGTGCTTTACCCCCAAGTTTCCCTGTCTTTCATAAGACTGAAAGTTTGACGCAAGTTTTTGCCATAGGGCGAGAAGAGATTTTACAAACACCGGTTCACTAAATCTGTTTCACAATCTTCGTCTCGTCTTATTTTTACTGTTTGAAATACGCTTTTTTGTACAAATCATTGACAGGCGCGTACCGTAACGTGATGTGGAATTCCCTTGCAATACGCCCCAACGGCTTGAATGCCAGGAAAGAGTCGTCGGTAAAACTCCGTGTCGTCATCTCACAATGGGGACCGTCGTATCTCGTGTAGTCTCTGCACTGGCAGCTAACTTCCCCGGCTTCGTTGACGGTGCACGTCCCGCGTCTATTGCAAATGGCTTCTGGGCAAGTGCCGGCTGGAAACGGAGGTTGGCACGTATCGTTACCTACTGAAGTTTAAAAAATGAGGAATATCTGGTTAGGTAATTGAACAAGCACCAGTGTCCTGGGACAGATTCCTGTATGTTGAGTCAAAGGATTAACAATCATTTAGAAAAATCATTAGCTACAATCTAATAGCTCGACCAATTTTTGTTATAACATTTCAATCCTCGAGATAAATATTTCCGTTTCAAATACTATCAAAGTCAAGAAAAAGCAGCTGAAGACCCCAAATCACCGTATGCGATTTAGATTGTCGCGATCGAAACTAGCCAAAGCCGTTACACCAAAGTTGGATTAACTTTTCAGTTTTGCATTTGCATTTTTGCATTTTTATTGAAAACTATATCGATATCTAGACATGAAATAACCCACTTCTAAAAAAAAAACCAATGGATGTACTTTTGCATTTCATTAGTGTTTCAATTGTATTTGTATATTTTTTTTATTGTCGTTTTAAAATTTTACAACTGTATGGGTCTTAAGGAAACGTTGCCTTGGATTGGGCGCTCTTGGGCTATGAAAACGTTTGTAATGATATGAATATGGTTGGAAAGATGTTTTACAAGTAGAATATAATGATCTACCCAAAAATGCCTTGAAATTGTGTGGTTTTCCTTTTACTTCGTGAACTAACTCGGGTCTGCCATTTTGTAGACCCACAAAATGGCAGACCCGAGTTAGTTCACGAAGGAAAAGGAAAACATACAATTTCTAGGTATGTTTGCGTGGATCATTATATTCTACTTTTAAAACATCTTTTCAACCATATTTATCTCATATCATATCAAACGCTTTTTGTAGCCTAAAGCGCCCAATCCGAAGGCAACGTTTCCCTTTATTACCTGGGAATAAACACTGACATCGAAAGCCATCTCTCAAATCCAAACATTCCTCAAACTTGTCACACGATACAGACGCACACGACCCCTGCGATGCCTGGCAGTGTGTTAGAAGAACAACATTGAACGATACATAGGTCAGTCCAAGCGCGACTGGAGCAACCACACTCGATGTATTGGTGACGGTGGGCCGAAGAAGGCACAGTGATCTGATAGAATCTGGAGTCATGTCTACCAAAGTCTGAAGACGCTCCATTTCCAGGTAGATCATTGACTGGAGCTCATCCGTTGGGATGAAAGTTCCGTCCCGTCGCCTGACAGCTAGAGACACCCTCAACATGGGCGCCTCCGCGGTCACTCCAAGGTGTTGATCGTTTAAACCTCTGCGGATTAAGAAGGTAACTAGCTCCTCGTCTGTTCGGTAAATGTTGGCGATGGTGGCTATGAGGTCCCGGTGTCGGGAGAGGAAAGTCTCCCTGTCCGAGCGAATGCGGATCCGCATCGAGAT
>JAMKCF010000406.1:0-24368 GCA_023634235.1 Pisaster brevispinus | reverse complement strand
AGGCAATGGTAAATTAATAGCAACGAAGATAAACAACCTTCATTCAGTTCATGTCATAACACTGACATAACACTGACCACGTCATAATGCTGACTGGTTTTACGCTGGTTTTCTGAGGAACTGGTACTTCATTGTTGAATTCACTTTTCATTTTTTGGACCTTTGCTAGGAACCACGCAGGGTGTTACCAACAGCGCAGGTAAAAAAAACGCTACTTCAAAATTCAAAGTTGGGGGGTGGCTGGTTTTTCTGATCAATTTTTTGGTTTAATTACAGGGAGGATAACTTTGCACTTTTGACCAAAAAATAACTAAACAAGAAAATATGCAAGGAGTTTGAACTAGTTTTAGTGATTTCGTTCCAGTTCATCTTTAATGAAGCAGTTGTGGTCAAGTTGTTTTTCACACTATTTGCTGAAGTGGTAACTGTTACTTTCTCTGACTGTACAAAGAATCTTCTCTAAAGACCAAGAATGCCCCACTCACCAAGGTATCTCTTTCCTGTTTGAAAGCCAACAAACATTCTCTTGAAATTCTGGGTCAAATTTTTTAATGTAAACTAAGATAAGCAGTTTTATATAGAAAGTTGTAGGCCCCTAAGCTGTCACGGCATTGCATGACAAATTCCCTAGTTAATTAAAAACTACAAATAAATCCTGACATTATTTCATGCCAATCAGCCAAGTACAAATTATTTGCTTGTTACGTGTACTTTTGTGCATTGTTTGTGGCATCTGTGAAAGTTTTTTTATGTTTTCTCTCTTTTTCTTTTCTGTTTTTAAGGCACCATCTGTCAAAATGTTTTTCAGAAAACAATATTTGTTTGTTTGTGAGAAACGAGTGCAACTTTACAATAAAACTGTATTTATGCCCTCCACACCAACAGCACAAAGATCTATTCTTCACATTAATAATCTTTACATCACCCAGGCTCTCTCCAAAAATTTTCAGGCACTGTTATTGACCACAAACTATCTTGGTTTGACTTTGTTTTGGGGCGGTAGTGACATCAACTCATGACAATCATAGGTGTCCTGCCAGGTCACGTAACAAAGCACAACTTTATGTACCATACACTCACTCATCACAATCATTTAAAACAACTTTGTTTATACAGGCATCCTGTCTGCAATGCCAGTAAAGAATCTGCTAGGTAACTCTCATCTGTTGTGTTAAACAAATAAATTTCCACTTTGAGACATATGTTGCTTGCTTTTCATTTTGTTTTTCAGCAAATGTTTTTCTTCTTCTGTCCATGCATACCTTGTAGCATATCTGTCAGTTGTCATGATTAGGTTCTGTCTATATCCAACTGTTTGTTTGTTCTTCTTCTTGGTTCTGTTCTGTACCAGTCCCCCAAGGCATTTTGGCAGGAGCCTAGGCCTCTGAAAGATGCCTTCATACCAACATTATTTTCATTACTTACATCTTGTTGATAGTTCCATTTAGTTCCTTATGTGTTTTCTTCTTGATTCATTTTGTTTCATTTAGTTTGGAAACAAATGTGAATTGAATGGAATTGAACAAGGGAAGAAGTGTCATGTCTCTGACTGGAACCCACACTCTGAAAATATATGAACACGAGTTCATTGTAACAGACCACTCAGCCAGAATAACACAGGAACTAGATATTGAATGAAAACAGTCTTTTTATGAGGCATGTTTCATTTGTTAACAGCTTTTCATGTGTCATATTTTGCAGACATCCTATTCAAGAAGTTGTTTGACTGTTGCCATTCACTGATATTGAATGAGATATTGAGCTGCCTTTCTGAGTGAAGTCATCTTTCCATACAACGAGTAAGTCTTGCATTTTGAGCTGATATTTTATCTCATGTCCCATGCATTGAAACTGTATCTCTCTCCATTGATGTTTTTCTTCAACATCTAGAGTTATTCACACAATAGATGTGACTCGCGCCCCACGCTAAAATCAGGCCGTTCTCAATAATAGTGAAATGGCATTAAGATTGAGACATTTAAAACATCAGCCATGATATCAATGTGTTGTGACATCCCAAAGAGGGGACTTCAAGGTCAAATTCTGTTTTGTAATCCATTCAATTTTCATTAGGTAGAGGTCCTCATGAAAGTCTGGAAAAACTTACCTGACTCTAATCTCGTGTTTAAATGTTGTAAAATGTCATTTTGTCTAATATTCTTTCACAGCGAAATTTCAAACATGATGTCATCACACTTAAAAAACAAATGGGTTTGCAAAACAGAGAGGTTTTTTTTCCAGTCAGAAGGTAAAATCGAATGCTTTTTTGATTGAATATCATCAACATCCAGGACTGAACTAAAAATTCTCTGTACAAAAATATACAGACCAAACTTTGAAATGTGATGCCATTGAACTATTTTTGGATTAAAAAAATTGCACTTATGGGGTTTCAAACACAGTGACATTGTACACTGTTTTAAACGTGAGGTCAGAGACTTTTCAGTTTTCCCCCATGTCCATGTGCTTTATCTATTTTTCTGTAATCATTTTCACTAGCTCTGAGTGAGATAAGTTTGGTCGCAACACTTTGACTCGCTGCTCTAGTCATTGTTAGGAGACTGGTGAATCTACTCCATGGCAGTAAACTGAGAATTCCGTGATATTGGACCCTGTGATCATTTTCATTGCTTTGCTTAGCGCAGAATTCTGTAAGGAGAAATCCGCTTACAGATTCATGTGCCTACAGGGCTTAGTAATTATGAGGTATGGTAAGCAGTGTTGTGAAATTGGCAGGGCCCAGATAGATCTCTATACTGTGACATGTGTAAAGATCGATTATGCCAAATGAGAGGGTTTTATCATAAGTTCCACGTTGCCCACCCAGAATTTTTGGTCTGTCTGAGTAGTATATAAAATTTGATTATGGGATCAGACCAAGCTCCTACTTAACCACATTTTTGTCTCATTGATTTGAAAGGGCAGTGGACAAAATGGCTTCCCTAAAGTCTGTGTTATTGAGGGCATGAATGAAATACCCAACATCTTCTCCTGAGTGGAAAACAAATCCACAGATGGTAAGCACTTCACCTCTATCTATTTCTTTCAGAACTTTTGTTGATCTTGTTGGTGGATTAAAGTCTCCCACTGTACTAGTATAGCCCCCTCACTACCTGCTGACACCATCATTTTTGCAATCATTTTTACTAACTCTGAGTGAGATAAGTTTGGTCTCAACACTTTGACTCGCCGCTCTAGTCATCGTTAGGAGACTGGTGAATCTACTCCATGGCATTAGACAGGAGTTGTAAGCAGGGCAGGCTTTTTCAAAAACTCTCTTATCTCACTCAGGGATTGTTTAGATAGTTATGATGATCACCCTCCTCCTCTCTGCAAACAACGAATTTATTCTGCAGCAGTGCATCAATTTATAGGATTAGTTGTATCAGAAATATGTTGTACTTGAAGACAGTGGACAGTACTCGGCGAAAACGTAAACCAAAAAGCACAACACTCCACCTTGCAGTGCATCAAAATTTACAAGCCAAAGTTGCATCATGATATATTGATTGAATTCAGCCAGTTCACAAAACATGTCATTCATCTGTTATCAATCGTGAAGAGCTTTTCATGTTTCATATTTTGCAGGCATCCTGTTCAAAAACTTTTTTGAGTATTGCCGTTCAGTGATGCTACATCATGAAGGAGATATTGAGCTGCCTCTCTGAGTGAAACCAACTTTCCATACAACAGGTAAGTCTTGCCTTATTAATGAGGTTGTATCTATATCTTTTTTTTTTACCCAATACAATTTTTAAAGAAAACAACTGTGACATCTCATGCCAAAATCAGGCGGTTCAAGTGGCATTAGAGCACAAGAAAAACTTAGGAAATTTTCAAAGACCAGTATTCATACTTTATGTGACACAATGTTTACATGAAGTAACAAACCTGTGAACATTTGGGCTCAATCCATCAAAAGCCTGTATGGCCATTTGCACAAGCGCCATCTGAAAAATGTATCCCATCTTGGGAAACTGAGTTTGCTAAAAATAAAATCATGCTGTTTCTATGAACTATAACAGGTTTATAGTCAATTACTGCTTTGCTTCAAATATAAGTGCGCCATGATGGTTGTTTGTGTTGCGTAGTCTTTTTTTTCACCCAGATTCCCTTTTTGCACCAACCTGAAATATTGCATCATGAATATGGCCAGTTGGAATCACAAAAAAAAAAAAGTTTGGGGAAAAGGGTATTTATCTTTATTGTTTTAGAACATGGAACATCTCACAAGATCAAAACAAATGATTTTGATTTATTTCTCAAAAAGTAAAGCAATGCCATCACAAAAGTTTCAAGGGAAATTTTCCCCCATGACCATCTTTATAGCTTGTAAGTTATGAAATCACTCATGTCCTGAATGCTTCAGGATGGCTTGATGGCTTGCAATTGTTGAGAATTGTTTTATTGGGTCTTAATGGTCTTAATCTGAAGGATTAGACCTTTGAAAGTGATTGTGTTCAGCTACTAAAATCATGATAAGTTATTTTTTTCCAAATACATAGATCTTGTCATTTGATTATAGGATCACGCGTCATGTCAACTGTTCTGACACTCCAAAAGTTAATAAAGAAGTCCTGTATTGATAGAATATACATTGAGTACCCTCTGTGTTTGTTACATTATGCATTATTAGTGTACACTTGTGCTTCAACTTGCATACGGCTATTAAAGTCGAGTGCGCTTCAGCCAACTAGTCTTAAACAGCTCCACCTATGTCTACATCAGCTGTTTAGAACATATGCCTTACCATTGGATGAATAACAATATGTTCAAAACATTTTATTGTTTATTGTTGAAATAGATTATTATTCTATGAAGAAAATCAAATGGGATCAAATATAGGATGGATTTCATTTGTACAATATAGCAGAATATAATCAGTCGTTGAAATCTGGACTTGTTTAGTGAAATGGAGCAGTCCTGAATTCACTTTGTGATTATCGTCTGCTCTATTTTACTCATATGCATCAAATATTTGTATATAAAACATACTCAACGAAACAGTTTGTTGGTTTAAGTGTGTTCATACAGTATGTTGGTGTGAATCACTGGGTGTACAGAGCTGATCACATGTAGGGTAAAAACAAACGTCATATTCTTTATAGCCATTGCAGCTAAATACATTGAACAAATTCATGAGAATTAGTGTTGGAGTTATTGAAAATTTTTGCTAAAGGGTTGCAGTTGAAACTTGTAAATAATAATGATCTTGTGGTTGACTATTTTTAAATGACTGTGTCCCTAGTCGCTACTTAACAACGGTTGAGTCTGAAGCAATTGGTTGAGATACTTGTTTGAGTAAATAACAGGTTAATAAGCACATCAGGGAGCTTATGCACTCTGATTGATTGAAGACTGGTCAGTGAGGGTGTATGAACAAATTATATAAACACCGGTTCTGTAAACTAGCAAATTAATGACCCCACAACAAGCACACTGTTGTTACAAAGTTCTGTATGTACTGCGCTTGTTGTGTGGAATTGTTTGCGCGAATTCTTATTTATTTTATTTTTGGTGAGGACAGATGGGCATGAATGCGAAGACAATGTATCAATTTAAGGTAACTAATGTGCGCATAAAACCAAGACAAAAGCGAACACCAACCATAGTATTTCTTTTAGTGGTGCTGTTAATTTTCAAAGTGCATAGTCTGGTTCTGCAAAATATCATCAGCGTTTTCACGCAGTAGCACGTTATGTGCTTAAGGATTTGTTTTTTACATTTTAATTTTTTTACATTTCTGTTGATAATGCATGAAGACCTACAATTCCATGAAGTTTCAAAGTTCAGACAGCTTTACTTTTTTAATTAAGCTAATGAGTGTTTTCACTTTTTGCACAATTGTGGCATTTTTTGTTTTCACGAAGTAGCACCCAACTTCTGTTTACCATTGTAATGCACGGCACGCACTCAAGTCAAAGTGAGGTAAAAAAGTTTTCACGAAGTAGCACGCAACTTGTGTGAGCGCGTGCGCGCTGACCTAGTTTCATGAAGTAACACAAAATGCTGTGTTGAAGTATAGGCGCGTGCTACTTTGTGAAAATACAAAAAGACATATTTTGCACTTTTTTGGTTTCACGAAGTAGCACGGAACTTCTCTCGTGTCTAGTTTCTTTATTAATTATGCAAATGAGTCAAAATAAGATTATTTTTTAAGTTCAAGTCAGAGGCCGTTTTCTCTGATTGTTTTTTTTTTGCTGGTATAGCAGCGTGCTACTTAGTGAAAACGCTGACGATATGCACAAATAGTTAATTTTGTGACTAGGTGCCAATGAAAAGTTGAACAGCCCACACGTGTGGAACATTTCTTTAACTATCGGCAATTAAATGTAAAAGATTCTGATAATTAAGATTGTTTTTCTTCGTTGAAGGTATATGTTGGCGGGAATAACATTGTGGGGAACTGATAATGGACCTCATCTTTGGCTTGTTCCATTAACAGCAGGCAGCCAAAACCTGGTCATTACCATGCATTGAAGACCAGCTCCCCACACTGTTATTACCTAATGTTATTATTTATATTTGTAAGTGTTCTACAAATTATACCTGTTTTCCTTATGCACTTTTTGGGGAAACCTCACTAATAATGAAAATATGTAATTTTAATAATCTGAATTCATATCAAATAGGACTTTCCAACTAACCCTGCTGTGCCTGCCCACTAAATCCCCAACCTAATTATTAACTTCATAGTTTTCTGACTTCCAGTTTTTATTCCATCATGTCCATCATCAGCACCTAAAAATTACCTTTTAAAAGTTTTTTTAAAATGTCATGTTTTTATTAAAATGTTCACATTTACCTCCCAGAATGCATGGTCTGTCTGACTAGGGTAGTAATGAGAGAAACAGCAATTTATCATTTCACCATAAACTGGGATCAGACCAAACTCCAAATTTGTCACGTTCAGTTTTAGACTGAAATTCACTCCAATCGATTGAAATTAGGGACATGATTAGCCCAGGTTGGACTCCTCCGTTGCAACATACACTGACGTTCTACCAGGGCCAGGGACTTAATCATCTGCAGTTGTCACCTAGATTCAATCAATAACAGTAAATTTCAATCTAAAACTCGAAAAAAGTTACCTCATTTTGGTTTCGTGGACTTGAAAGAACGCTGGAAAAGGGGCTGTTGTTTAGCGGTGGCCAATGGTTTTTGTGAAATTGCCTCGACCAGGCATGATGTTTTTGTTTATTATGAATTATTTTTATCGAAGTTGAGGTTAATATACTGTTTGGTATCGTTAGTTCCTTGCCGCGGAGGGCGCTATTTTTGTAAACAAACCGAGCAAAGCAACTGACGTCATCATGTCAATGCAAGCTGTTACAATGTATAAATGAAATACCAGAGTACGCTGTTAACGGTTACGCATGTAACACAATTACATTTTGCGGTTAATGGGCGGCAGGCAGGTCTTTGATGTGAACTTGTGACCTAAAAATTGTATCAAAATGTATCTTTTGGGTCGTTACTGTTTGCTTTCCGGCCGCCGCATAAATAAAGGAGCAAGGCTAGTAGTTGAAGTGGTGGAACGTTTATTGTTTACCTCATTCCCAATTCCCAGTATACGATACATTATTTATTTATTGCTACGGGAAATAATGTTTTAGTATTTTTGGAATGGGTAGCAGCAGCTGCCCAAAAAGATAAATAGATATAAAGTGTAAAAACGGAGACTATGTTTTAATTTGACCTATCCCAAAGAAAGGGGGCTTCCCCGGTTCTACATGGGTTGTAATTGTTTATTTTGCCATGAATTATTTATTAAATGTTTCAAGTTTTGTACTATTTGTTTTGGCAATACATCTCGATAATTGATAACTTGTTTTAGCACATTTATATGACCTCATCGTTGAAGGATTCCACCGCTCCAATTCAACGCCTTCTCCAAACCCATGTAACTCGCCGCGCCGGACATTGACTAAGAACTTCAAATTATTCACAAACTAATTCCCGGGTCTTCAGCTAGATGGTCCAACATCTTGCAGACCTAACCAATCAGTTTAAAGAACAGCAGCTTAAGGATGTCTCTGAATAATTCAGCGCTGACCTGACATCACGTAACACACTACTAATTAATTTAAATTGGCAAGCCTGGGTTGTGTGCAACGAAAAGAGCAGGTGTTGTTTGGATAGGGCTGGCGCTCGGGTGAATAGGTTGAACAAGAGCAGCAACCATTAACGCTTTAATCCTATTGAAGTTACTCTCTAAATAGCTAGAGTTTCAATGAAGTTAACCTATTTATTTTGTATTGCAGAATGCTGGTGAAAAAGTGGCTTTTGTGTAGACGAGTGCGTGCCGCCGTGCGGAGAGCGAATAAAAACCCAGGTCATTGGGCCGTTGGCTTCATTGCATGCTGTTCTGATGCTGGTGGTGAACTGTGCTGTGCGCTGATGATGCTCTCGATGTCCTGAGCCTGATGATGTCAACTCTTGGGTCTCTGGTGGTTTCAATCTGTACCATTGAAACCCAAACTACATCAACATGTAAGTGTCTCTCCTGGTGCCTTACTCTACTTATCAAGTCCTGTACCATTTTATAACATTAGTATTATTTCTCTCTGCTTTCAGCTTGTAAATTTCCGATTATCTACAATGTTCCAGTAAGGTTGTTCAAGTTTATCATGGTTTGTTATTTGGAACGGCACTCACTGTGTAATTATCTGAGCTCGTTGATGTTAACTAATGCCTTACTCAACTGTATTTTCTTTGCTGGAAAAACAAAAATTTTCTATGCTTCGACTATGCTTTGGCAAAATTGTACCAATGTATTATATTGCAGCGACATTCACCATGTATTTTCTTGTTTAATTTCAGCCCACTACTTGCCCATGTGAGCCCTGAAGGATGTCAGCCCTGAAGGATGCATGCAGCCTGCCCCGTTCAATCCCAAAACATTGTAAGTTTTATTTCTGTTAACACCAGAACTCTGAAAGTGTGATTCAAATTTCAGCTTGCCCTCTTTGCATTACATTTCAAACATTTTTTTTACATTCTTGACCTATTGTACAATCTTGCTAAAAATTCACACAAAAATGTGTTTTCAAATTGCTTAAATTCTAGCTTCACTTGTGTCTTAATTTTGTGAAATTGATACGAAGTCTACAGCACATTGCAGTTATAATCTTGTTGCAAACTGCATTTATATGTAGCTGGAATTGCTCTTGGTGCAAACTGCATTTATATGTAGCTGGAATTGCTCTTGTTGCAAACTGCATTTATGTTTAGCTAAAGTTGCTCTTTTTGCAAACTGCATTTATGTTTAGCTAAAATTGTTAGTTGCAAACTGCATTTATGTTTAGCTGAAATTGCTCTTGTTGCAAACTGCATTTATGTTTAGCTGAAATTGCTCTTGTTGCAAACTGCATTTATGTTTAGCTGAAATTGCTCTTGTTGCAAACTGCATTTATGTTTAGCTGAAATTGCTCTTGTTTGCAAACTGCATTTATGTTTAGCTAAAATTGCTCTTTTTGCAAACTGCATTTATGTTTAGCTAAAATTTTTAGTTGCAAACTGCATTTATGTTTAGCTGAAATTGCTCTTGTTGCAAACTGCATTTATGTTTAGCTGAAATTGCTCTTGTTGCAAACTGCATTAATGTTTAGCTGAAATTGCTCTCGTTGCAAACTGCATTTATGTTTAGCTGAAAGTGCTCTTGTTGCAAACTGCATTTATGTTTAGCTGAAAGTGCTCTTGTTGCAAACTGCATTTATGTTTAGCTGAAAGTGCTCTTGTTGCAAACTGCATTTATGTTTAGCTGAAAGTGCTCTTGTTTGCAAACTGCATTTATGTTTAGCTGAAATTGCTCTTGTTTGCAAACTGCATTTATGTTTAGCTAAAATTGCTCTTGTTGCAAACTGCATTTATGTTTAGCTAAAATTGCTCTTGTTGCAAACTGCATTTATGTTTAGCTGAAATTGCTCTTGTTGCAAACTGTATTTATGTTTAGCTGAAATTGCTCTTGTTGCAAACTGCATTTATGTTTAGCTAAAATTGTTAGTTGCAAACTGCATTTATGTTTAGCTGAAATTGCTCTTGTTGCAAACTGCATTTATGTTTAGCTGAAGTTGTTCTTTTTGCAAACTGCATTTATGTTTAGCTGAAATTGCTCTTGTTGCAAACTGCATTTATGTTTAGCTGAAGTTGCTCTTGTTGCAAACTGCATTTATGTTTAGCTGAAGTTGCTCTTGTTGCAAACTGCATTTATGTTTAGCTAAAATTGCTCTTGTTGCAAACTGCATTTATGTTTAGCTGAAATTGCTCTTGTTGCAAACTGCATTTATGTTTAGCTGAAATTGCTCTTGTTGCAAACTGCATTTTTGTTGAGCTAAAGTTGCTCTTTTTGCAAACTGCATTTATGTTTAGCTAAAATTGCTCTTTTTGCAAACTGCATTTATGTTTAGCTGAAATTGCTCTTGTTGCAAACTGCATTTATGTTTAGCTGAAATTGCTCTTGTTGCAAACTGCATTTATGTTTAGCTGAAATTGCTCTTGTTGCAAACTGCATTTATGTTTAGCTGAAATTGCTCTTGTTGCAAACTGCATTTATGTTTAGCTGAAATTGCTCTTGTTGCAAACTGCATTTATGTTTAGCTGAAATTGCTCTTGTTGCAAACTGCATTTTTGTTGAGCTAAAGTTGCTCTTTTTGCAAACTGCATTTATGTTTAGCTAAAATTGTTAGTTGCAAACTGCATTTATGTTTAGCTGAAATTGCTCTTGTTGCAAACTGCATTTATGTTTAGCTGAAGTTGTTCTTTTTGCAAACTGCATTTATGTTTAGCTGAAATTGCTCTTGTTGCAAACTGCATTTATGTTTAGCTGAAGTTGCTCTTGTTGCAAACTGCATTTATGTTTAGCTGAAGTTGCTCTTGTTGCAAACTGCATTTATGTTTAGCTAAAATTGCTCTTGTTGCAAACTGCATTTATGTTTAGCTGAAATTGCTCTTGTTGCAAACTGCATTTATGTTTAGCTGAAATTGCTCTTGTTGCAAACTGCATTTTTGTTGAGCTAAAGTTGCTCTTTTTGCAAACTGCATTTATGTTTAGCTGAAATTGCTCTTTTTGCAAACTGCATTTATGTTTAGCTGAAATTGCTCTTGTTGCAAACTGCATTTATGTTTAGCTGAAATTGCTCTTGTTGCAAACTGCATTTATGTTTAGCTGAAATTGCTCTTGTTGCAAACTGCATTTATGTTTAGCTGAAATTGCTCTTGTTGCAAACTGCATTTATGTTTAGCTGAAATTGCTCTTGTTGCAAACTGCATTAATGTTTAGCTGAAAGTGCTCTTGTTGCAAACTGCATTTATGTTTAGCTGAAAGTGCTCTTGTTGCAAACTGCATTTATGTTTAGCTGAAAGTGCTCTTGTTGCAAACTGCATTTATGTTTAGCTGAAAGTGCTCTTGTTGCAAACTGCATTTATGTTTAGCTGAAAGTGCTCTTGTTGCAAACTGCATTTATGTTTAGCTGAAAGTGCTCTTGTTGCAAACTGCATTTATTTTTAGCTGAAAGTGCTCTTGTTGCAAACTGCATTTATTTTAAGCTGAAAGTGCTCTTGTTGCAAACTGCATTTATATGTAGCTGAAATCCCTCTTGTTGCGAACTGCATTTATGTTTGGACCAAATTACATTAATATCTGGTTGATACTGCAGTTGCTGTTTATTAAATTGTAGTTGGTTGAGATTGCTTTAAACCTAACTGCAAGTTGTATGTGTAACTAGTAAAACTGCTTTGCTACAAGTTGCAATTATATTTGGTTGAAATTGTTTTGAAACTGTTACAAATTGCATAGACCCTGTTGAAACTTGCTACAAACTGACTCTTTATTTGGTTGGAAATGCTTGAACTTTACTGGGGTGTGAGTATCTGTATAGTTGACATCAGTTAACTATTCTTGACATTGTCAGAAAAAAATGTCAAACTATGCTAGAAATTTCATGTAACATGCCTAGAAATTTGGTTATGCTAGGGGCGTCAAACTTGTTAAACCCCCCCCCCCAAAAAAAAATAATAAAATAAAATAAAAATGGGGACAAACTTTGACTTGGCAATAGTTAAACAGTGTACAGATTTTACATTAAAGGCTGATTGCTTTATTCTAAATGTTTTTTATTTTCTACTACAGTTGATATTGAACAACGCTGATTCTCCACTGAGCTATGATTCTGATTCTATGTCAACCCAAGCCATCAAGAACTGGTTCTAGAAGAGATGTACAACATTTGCTGTCGACAGAACGTAAAGATTCCATTTCCTTATGTTAACTTGGTAAAATTGTCAACTTAAAATGTTTTCAAACTTTGCTAGTAATTGTGTCAAACTTTGCTTAAAATTGCATCAAACTTTGCTAAACATGGAGTCTAACTTTTGTCCTTAAATTGCTGTATTTTGCTTAAAATGTTTTCAAACTTTGCTAGTAATGGTGTTAAACTTTGCTGAACATTATGTCAAACTTTGCTAAGCAACAGCATCTAACTTTGCTAGTATTGGTGTCAAACTTTGCTTTAAATTGGATCAAACTCTGCTTGAAATTTTGTCCAACTTTGCTGGTATTGGCGTCAAATTTTGCTTGAAAATTTTGTACAATATTTTTGTGATAAATATGTTAACATTTTCCATAATTTGTTGTATTTTGCTTAAATTTTTTTCAAACTTAGCTAGAAATTGCATCAAACTTTGCTAGAATTTTGCTAAATATTTTGTCAAACTTTGCTGAACATTGCGTCAAACTTTGCTGAACATTGCGTCAAACTTTGCTGAACATTGCGTCAAACTTTGCTGAACATTGCGTCAAACTTTGCTAAAAATTGGATCAAACTTTGCTAAACATTTTGCATAAAATTTTGTCAAACTTTGCTAGTAATGGCGTCAAACTTTGCTTAAATACATTTTGTTCTTAAATTTTTCCATAATTTGTTGTTTTTGTATAAAATATTGTATTTTGCTCAAAATATTTTTAAATTTTGATAGTAATGGTGAAAAACTTTGCTTGAAATTGCATGTAATTTTGTATCAAAATTTTGGATAACAATTATCTTAAACTTTAAAAATTGTCTTAAATTTTTACCATAAATGTTCATTTTTAGCTTATCTTTCTTATTCTTATTCTTATTCTTATTCTTATTCTTATTCTTATTCTTATTCTTATTCTTATTCTTATTCTTATTCTTATTCTTATTCTTATTCTTATTCTTATTCTTATTCTTATTCTTATTCTTATTCTTATTCTTATTCTTATTCTTATTCTTATTCTTATTCTTATTCTTATTCTTATTCTTATTCTTATTCTTATTCTTATTCTTATTCTTATTCTTATTCTTATTCTTATTCTTATTCTTATTCTTATTCTTATTCTTATTCTTATTCTTATTCTTATTCTTATTCTTATTCTTATTCTTATTCTTATTCTTATTCTTATTCTTATTCTTATTCTTATTCTTATTCTTATTCTTATTCTTATTCTTATTCTTATTCTTATTCTTATTCTTATTCTTATTCTTATTCTTATTCTTATTCTTATTCTTATTCTTATTCTTATTCTTATTCTTATTCTTATTCTTATTCTTATTCTTATTCTTATTCTTATTCTTATTCTTATTCTTATTCTTATTCTTATTCTTATTCTTATTCTTATTCTTATTCTTATTCTTATTCTTATTCTTATTCTTATTCTTATTCTTATTCTTATTCTTATTCTTATACTTATTCTTATTCTTATTCTTATACTTATTCTTATTCTTATTCTTATTCTTATTCTTATTCTTATTCTTATACTTATTCTTATACTTATACTTATACTTATACTTATACTTATACTTATACTTATACTTATACTTATACTTATACTTATACTTATACTTATACTTATACTTATACTTATACTTATACTTATACTTATACTTATACTTATACTTATACTTATACTTATACTTATACTTATACTTATACTTATACTTATACTTATACTTATACTTATACTTATACTTATACTTATACTTATACTTATACTTATACTTATACTTATACTTATACTTATACTTATACTTATACTTATACTTATACTTATACTTATACTTATACTTATACTTATACTTATACTTATACTTATACTTATACTTATACTTATACTTATACTTATACTTATACTTATACTTATACTTATACTTATACTTATACTTATACTTATACTTATACTTATACTTATACTTATACTTATACTTATACTTATACTTATACTTATACTTATACTTATACTTATACTTATACTTATACTTATACTTATACTTATACTTATACTTATACTTATACTTATACTTATACTTATACTTATACTTATACTTATACTTATACTTATACTTATACTTATACTTATACTTATACTTATACTTATACTTATACTTATACTTATACTTATACTTATACTTATACTTATACTTATACTTATACTTATACTTATACTTATACTTATACTTATACTTATACTTATACTTATACTTATACTTATACTTATACTTATACTTATACTTATACTTATACTTATACTTATACTTATACTTATACTTATACTTATACTTATACTTATACTTATACTTATACTTATACTTATACTTATACTTATACTTATACTTATACTTATACTTATACTTATACTTATACTTATACTTATACTTATACTTATACTTATACTTATACTTATACTTATACTTATACTTATACTTATACTTATACTTATACTTAAAATTAAAGAAAAATAAAAAAAACAAAGACGAAACATAGGAACAATACCCCTAAAAATCGGCGCGGCCTACGGCCGCTTCCTGCGTGGCTCCGCCCCGCGCCCTCAGGGGGCTACGCCCCCTGACCCCCGTCCCTATTCCCTATGCTACGTTCATCCACTTCCTGCGAAGCTCCATCCCACGCCCTCATCATCCATATACTGTTAATATTCCCATTATATATTATTACAGTTTCCTATTCACATACCATATATATTGCTTACGTACAGTTTAAGACAGTTTGCTATCCACGTACCCGATATATTCCTTACGTACAGTTTAAGACAGTTTGCTATCCACGTACCCGATATATTCCTTCCGTACAGTTTTAGACAGTTTGCTATCCACGTACCCGATATATTCCTTACGTACAGTTTAAGACAGTTTGCTATCCATGACCCGATATATTCCTTCCGTACAGTTTAAGACAGTTTGCTATCCACGTACCCGATATATTCCTTACGTACAGTTTTAGACAGTTTGCTATCCACGTACCCGATATATTCCTTCCGTACAGTTTAAGACAGTTTGCTATCCACGTACCCGATATATTCCTTCTGTACAGTTTAAGACAGTTTGCTATCCACGTACCTGATATATTCCTTCCGTACAGTTTAAGACAGTTTGCTATTCATGTGCCTGATTTATTCCTTCCATACAGTTTCCTATTCACTTACCCAAAATTTTTTAGAACACAACCAACACCGTACACATTATTTTTCACACCAGTTTATTTTTCTTTTATTCCTTTTTCAAAATATTCTTCCTATATTTCTTAACACGGTTTACTACTTCCTCAAACAACGTATTCCACCCATACAGTTTAAGACAGTTTGCTATTCCCAGCATTTTCCACCCATACAGTTCTAAACAGTTAACTATTCACGTACCCGACATCTTCCACCCATGCAGTTTCAGACCGTTTCCATCTTCTACAACATAAACATTCAAGAAAGTTGTTATTTACACGGATTGCTAATTTCACATCTTTATCTGACACTAATCTCCCAACTTCTTTCTCTGCTGATGTCACCATCGTCCAACTTTAATTTCATGGTCGTCTCCTGATAAATTAAGTCTATGCCAACATGAATGCTATCTTCAATCACAGAATCTGCAAAAAGAAATAAGACACACTGTCTTAAACATTTATCAAATATTCAAAGTAGGAAAACATTACAGCGCTTAATGTTGGAGAGACTAGGCAACAGGAGCCTAACAGAAAACCAAAGACAGCACAAAGTTAGCTTGTAAATAGTTTAACAGGATAGAAACTACTCCTAATTCAATGAATAATCTGCAAACTAATTTTTCTTCATTTTTGAGGGACGCAACACGGGAGCCTCAAAGTAAACCAAGGACAGCTTAACATCAGGTGGTGAATAGTTTAGAGGTTCAACAATCATTCAAGTGGCAAGTTATGAGAGACAAGACAACACTAGCTAAAGATAGCAAAACTCCGGCTCATGAAAATGTTAAAGTTGAATATCCATTAACTATGAGGGATACGACAACATTAGGTTTTAGAGAACTGATGAGACGACACAACATTAACTCCTGAACACTATCGCTTGTGAATATTTATAGAATTTAACAAACAATATGGGGTCAAATTTTGAAGGGACTGAACAACATGAGGATTTGAGAAATTGAAGAGAGAGACATCACAGCATCGTGAACCCATAAGAAGCTGACATCATTGCACGGGGTTAAAAAACTAAGGAGAAATGACATTTTTCAACATACCTCACAAAGGGAGGGAGTGATGCACAGCCATCATAAACATGATATTCAAAGTTGGCCTAGATAGAGGCACCATCTGATGCAAGAAGCTCTGTCAATGAGGGATATTCTCTTGAATCAGTGAAAAATCTGCAAAAAAATAAAACATGCTGTTGTAAACTTCTTGTAAAACGTCACCATGCTTGAAGAAAATGAAGAGACAGCACAACAGTGCTTAATGAAAAAATGTAAGAGTTGAGAAACTAGACAACATGAGCCTCAAAGAAAACCAAAGACAGCACAACATCTGCTATTGAATAACTTGAGAGAGGGACAATGTGAGGTTCAGAGAAAATGATGAGACGGCCTAATGTTGTGTCGTGAACAATTGAAAATCTTTAAAATGTTTAAATTTGGAGGGACTAGACAACAAGACACTCAAAAACAACCAATCAATGCACAGGGCTAAACAACTGAGGAGAAATGATGGCAAGTTATGAGGGACAGGAAAACATGAGGTTCAGAGAAAATGATGAGACGACACTTCATTGCCTCGTGAACAATCTTCATGTAGAGGGTTGCTTACACATAAAAGAATTGACATTTCTTGACATACCTTAGAAGAGGAGGAAATGATGCATAGCCATCCCAAACATGACACTCCAACTTGACCTTGATAGCAGCAGCATCTCTTTGCTCATGATGAATGCTCTCTTCAACCAGTGAATGATCTCCAAAAAGAAATAAGACACAATGTCATAAACACTTTTTCTAAAATTGTGCTTGGGCAAAATTTAAGAAGCAGTACAACACTCAAAGTAATTTGAGAGCTGATAAATATTAGAGTCGCAAGTTTTGATGGACTGGATAACTTGTGAGGGACAGGACAACACAATATTCAGAGAAAATGAAGAAACAGCATCAAATTAGCTTGTGAACAAATTTAAAAATGACCAATTATCATGAATTCCATTACATCTCTTAGATTTTGAGAGACTATAAAACAAGAGCCTTAATTAAACACCAAAGACTGAACAACATTGGCTTTTGAATAATTTGAGAGTTAACTCTGTGTGACACCATCAAAAAAAATCACACACTTATGCCATCAGGTACTTTTCAAGTGTCCGTTTTATATTTTGCGTGTAATACGTGTTTTTGAGAACACAATCATGTTTAAATCGCCCAAACTATTGGATATAGACCCTTGTGAGTAAATAAAATAAATTCAAGCAAAATTTCCATTGAGATCAGCCCACATGTGTCTCTAAGCCATTTGTTTGAATGAAACCCTCGTGTTTGATGAGTCAGCAAAAACATCATAATTTCTTACATTTCTTACATTTCTCAAGGGAATACCGGGAGAACTGGTCATTGGTGAATTTTTTTGGGTGTGAAATCAACCCCGATGGTAACAAGACAATTGGCATGCTATTTGGCTAGGTGTAGTTGAGGAACCTTAATTTTTTTTAATACAAATAAAACAAAATGGCGGAGTAGTTACTTTGTAATTAAAAACGGACACCTAAAAAGTGCCTGATGGCTTCATCTAGGGTTAAGGTGCGAAGTCAGGAGGGACTGGACAACATGAGGTTTCGAGAAATTGAAGAGACGTCACAACAATGTCTCCTGAGCAATTTAAGAGTTGAAAATCATTGTGCAGGGTTTCAGAACTATGGAAAAATAACATATTTTAGAGAACAAGGGAGCGATGCCAGAAATTCAAAACATGACATTCCAAGTTGACCGAGATAGAAGCATCTTCTGATAGTAAAAGCTTTGTCATCAAGCTTGAAGAAAATTAAAAGAACAGTGGCTCATACACAATGTAAGTGTAGCAAATCATAAGAGCACTGAAAATTTTGAGAGACTAGACAAAATGAGCCTCAAGAAAGCAGCAACATTGACTTTTTTGAGAGTGGAACAATTTTGAAGGTTGTAAGTTATGAGGTACGAGCCAACATAAGGTTCAGAGAAAGTGGTGAGACGCCAAAACATTGGCTTGTGAAAAATTTAGAATTGAAATAGATCTAGTAGATTTTGAGGTACTACACAATAAGAGCCCTGAAAAAAAACCCAACAAAGACAGTACAAAATTGGCTCATGAAAAATTTGAGAGTTGAACAATCATTAGGGTGTCAGTTTATGAGGGACTAGACAACATGGGTTTTCAGATATTGAAGAGTCGGCAGGAAATTGTTTCATGGACAATTAACAAGTTGAAAAACAATGCACTGGGCTAAGCAACTAAGGAGAAATGGCA
Source organism: Pisaster brevispinus (assembly GCA_023634235.1). Lineage (NCBI taxonomy): Eukaryota > Metazoa > Echinodermata > Asteroidea > Forcipulatida > Asteriidae > Pisaster > Pisaster brevispinus. The sequence goes on along the minus strand of JAMKCF010000406.1, from coordinate 5,603 downwards.
ATTATTAACATGGCAAGTTACGAGAAACAATTATCAAATGTCATCATGCTTGGAGAAAAGGGAAAGTCGGCACAACACTGGCTATTTTACAAATCAAAAGTTTGACATCATTAGATCGCTTAAATTTTGAGAGACTGGACAACATTAGGTTTATAGAAATTGAAGAACCATCACAACATAAGCCCTTGATCAATTTAAGAGTTGAAATATCATCACAATGTTTTTTTTTAATAGGACTCGACAACAGAAGCCCTGAAGAAAGCACGACATTGGATCAGGAACAATTTGAAAGTTCAACAATCATTTAGAGGCAAGTCATTTCGTACAGGACAAAATAAACTCATATAAAAAGGCACAACACATTGGCTCAAGAACAATTTTAGACTTGAAATATTATTACATCTCTAAGATTATAAGAGGCTACACAACAAGAGCCTTAACAAGACCTCAAAAACCAAGATAGAAGCTTCTTCTGATGAAAGAAGCTTTGTCCATAGTGGATGAAATCTTGAATCAGTGAATAATCTGCAAACAAATCTAGAGACTGCACAACATTGCTTCATTAAAAATTTTAGAGTTGACAAATCATTAATGCGTTTAATTTTTGAGGGACTAGACAACACATGCCTCAAAGAAAACCAAAGACTTCACAACATCTGCTTGTGAATAATTTGAGAGTTGAACTATTTTGAAGGTGGCAAGTTATGATGGACTGAGGTTCAGAGGAAATTAAACGAGACGGCAAAAGATTGGCCCGTGAACGATTTAAGAGTTGAAATATCATTACATGGATTAATTTTTGAGAACTTGACAACAAGAGCATCAAAGAAAACCAAAGACAGAGAAACATCGGATCATGTATAATTTGAAAGTTCAATAATCATTTAGGTGCCAAGTTATAAGAAACTGGACAACATGAGGTTTCCAGAGATTGAACAGAGGTAACAACATTGATTCATGAACCATTCAAGAGTTGAAAATCATGGCGAGAAGAAAACAAATTAAGGAGAATAACATTTTTCAACACTCCCGTGATGCACAGCCAGTCAAAACATGACATTCCAAGTTGACCTAGATAGAAGCATGTTCTGATAATAATATTAAAAAAAATAATAATAATATTTAAAATTTATATTGCGCCCCTTACATACAAAATGATCAAGGGCGCAGAACACATGTTAAAAAGCACAGAGTGGAAGAAAAAGACAAAGAAAAAAGACTAGTCACCAGGCCAGTGCCCAAACAAAAGTATGGGGATACGTCTGTCCCGCCAACAGAGAACTAATAGTTACTTATTACATAGGCCTATCCCTGCTGGCATCGGTAATGTTTTGACCTTTTCAGGAGACAGACGCCTCTAACCCTAATATATGCTAAAATACAAACTAACTGGCAAGGTGACCATAGAAGAAGACACACTAAAAAGCGGTTTTAAAAAGGTAGGTTTTTATATTACATTTAAAAGAGATGAGTTTCTGTTCGCTACGTATGTGAAACGGTAGCGCATTCCAAAGCTTAGGGGCTGCTACAGAAAAAGCCCTATCACCAAATGTAGTCAACATTTTACCAGAAGGATACTCCAAGAAAATACCATTATTCCCTGACCTAAGTTTATATGAAGATACTTTCCGGATGGAAACAAGATCCTGTAAGTACTTTGGAGAAAGACCATGAAGAGCTTTGAATGTCAACAACAGGATTTTAAAATTAATCCTGTACGAAACAGGCAGCCAATGTAATTGACGAATTATAGGTGTGATGTGTTCAAATCGGTGTGTGTTGGTAACAATTCTGGCAGCTGCGTTTTGAACCCTTTGTAGTTTAGCTATCTGTGACTTTGGCAGACCATACAAAAGGCTATTACAATAATCACAAATGCATGAATTAGTTTTAAAAGAGAGTCTTGTGTAAGGAATTGACTAATGCGTTTGATGTTGTGAAGATGAAAAAAGGCTGCAGAGCAAGCTTTATTGATGTGGGTGTTCATTGTAAGTTCAGAATCGAACCAAGACCCCAAGTTACGAACACATGTTGTAGGAAAAACAGTAGCTTCACCTATCATTATATCGAAATATTAATTTTCTTCAACTGCTGCTTTGATCCGATAATCAAAAATTCACTTTTAGCATCATTAATTAAAAGCCGGTCATGTAACATCCATTGCCTGATGTCCCTAATGCAATCTTCGATTATAGTCACAGCAGCTTGACAAGATTTGTCGTCGTCGGGTCTAAAAGATAGATACAGCTGAGTGTCATCGGCATAGCAATGAACATCAGGCAGATGATGCTCAACGATGTCAAACAATTTAGAGGCATAGACAATAAATAGAAATGGTCCTAAGCAGGATCCCTGAGGAACACCACAGTTGATGTTAAACTTCTCTGATAAGGTACCTTGAATGGATACACGTTGACTTCTATCTGACAAATAGGACGAAAACCAATCGAGGGCCTTGCCAGTGACTCCACATTTAGACTGAAGACGTTTCAATAAAATTTCATGATCAACAGTATCGAACGCTGCACTCAGGTCTAAAAGGACAAGCAGAATAACATGTTGGGAATTCATCCTCATCAGTAAATCCTTTTTAACCTTAATAAGAGCCGTCTCTGTACTGTGATGCTTCCGGTAAGATGATTGGAGAACCGGAAACATGGAATGTTTTGACATGTGACTATAAAGTTGGTCACAAACAGCCCTCTCAGTTAATTTAGAAATAAATTGTAAGTTACTGATTGGTCGGTAGTTTTCTAATTTCATATCAAGATTGTTTTTTTTTAATAAAGGGCATATTAAAGCTTCTTTCCAGTCAGTAGGAAATGTTCCAGAAACTAATGAAGAGTTTATAATGTTGGTAATTACTGGAAGCAAAACATCAAGGCACTCACCCACAAGGTTAGTAGGCATGGGATCCAGAGCGCATGATCCCTTAGAAGAATTGACAACTAGCTGTTTTACCTGTGACTCGGTTAATGGTGCGAAACTATCAAACAGGTTATTACTGGACATTGTTTCAGGTGTAAAAGATAACGGTCTGTCAACAGAGGTTGAAACTTCCAAGTCATCAAGTTTAGCATGAATATTAGATATTTTCTTTACAAAAAAGCTACCCATATCATTAGCGTGAGTCATTTTATCTTTAAAAGGTGGATAGAGGACGTCAACACTATGCCCAAGCAGCTTTTTAGATGCTCTAAATAATTTCCTCTGGTCGGAACTATTACTTTTGATAAAGTCTTTGTAAAAATTGCAGCGAGCTTTATTAAGAAGAAAGGTAACCTTATTACTTATAAGCTTATATTCTGAAAGATCAGAGACCATGTTTGTTCGTCGCCACTTCTTTTCTGCACGTCTCCTCATCCTCAAGGCAGAGTTGATTTCTTGACTAAACCAAGGTAGACGGGGCCTAGCGGTGACCATCTTAGACTTTAGTGGGGCATGTGTATTGAAGGCACCAGCTAGCGTAGAATTATAGCACTTCGTAAGCTCCTCAAGACCTTGAGGAGTGTCCCTGCACAGCCTAGAAGAGACTAAGTCACCTTTGAAGCAATTAATGTCAATGGATTTAATATCCCTATAAACAATCTGTTTAGCAGGAAAAGCAGACTTGTTTTGTTGCAAATTGCAAATAACAGAAAAATGATCAGAAAAAAGGTAGTGAGGTGTCGGGGGGCTATTAAGAACCATGTCCGATTTCCTGGTAATAACAAGATCTAGTGTGTGACCCATCTCATGAGTAGGTTTGTTAACATGTTGCTGGAGACCCATGGATTCAAGAAGTGACAAAAAACGTATAGTGTTTGGATCATCAGAGATGTCAACATGGATGTTAAAATCCCCAGTTATTAAAACTGGTTCAGAAGATAAAATAATGGATTCTAAATAATCAGCAAAATCATTGATAAACCGATTAACTGTACAAGGGTGGCTAGCTGAGTAAGGTGGCCTATAAATAATTACAAGTCGTAATTTACACGAATTAATCCCTACAGACCATTCTGAAAACTCAAATGAGTCTAATTCATCTCCAGCAATTTTCTTGACATTCAAATGATCACGAAACAACAAAGCAGTGCCTCCCCCCACACGGTTTTTCGGGGGATGATCTAGCAATCTAAAACCAGGTTGCTTCAACCTTGTGGGCAACATCCATATCCGCTTTTAGAAAAGAAAGCAATCCAGGCTGAATGGAGTGACAAGAAGTCTTACGGATGTTAAAAAGTTGACCACGGGAATACATTACAGTTGAATTACTAGACATAATAGAATGCGAACTATCTGTATGTATAAAATGCAACTCGTCATTACTAGTGGATCCGATACGAGGGCCTGGGTTAACAGAAATATCCATAAATATTGTTATGTCATGTGGAGGGTCATGACCAGGAATAACTAGAGTAGTTTGGCCATGTTTGGACCATTTGACTAATGGAACTTTTGAGACATTAAATCCAGTACGGCACAGCTGTAATGTTACCCCATGACAGGGTGAAAATGGCACAACAAAATTAGTCAGACACATGTACTGGTCTGAAGACACAAAATACTCATTTCTGACAGTCTCAGCATCAGGAAAGATTTGAACCCATGACTTATGTATGATAAAAAGCAGATGTAAAAATACCAACAGACGAGAACGGGCACTAAAGGCAACAACCATGATGAACACACGTTACAAAATAGTGAACTCAACCGGAGATAAAAACCACATCAAAAACATCAAAATAACAAGCAATACTAATCGGATAAAGCACCAAAATATATCACAGAAAAGCACAGAAAGCTTACCAAACACGTCAACAATAAATATAAAGACGATGCCAAAAACTCAGCAAAGATTAAACGGATAAAAATAAGAAAACACTGGCAGAGAAAATAAACAGTGGCGGCTACAGAACAGCGCCCTCAACGGCCTAATAAAAGCTTTAAAAAAGCTAATAAAAGCTTTGTCATCAAGCTAGAAGAAAATGAAATGAACAACAGTGGCTCCAAGACAATGTAAGTGAAGCAAATCATAAGAGCAATGAAATTTTTTAGGGACTAGACAACTCGAGCCTCAAGAAAAAACTAAAGACAGTACAACATCGACTCATGATTATTTTGAGAGTAGAACAATTTTGAAGGTGGTAAGTTTTGTAGTATGAGACAACATAATGTTCAGAGAAAATGATGAGACAGCAAAACATTGGCTTGTGAACAATTTAGAATTGACATAGATCTCGTAGATTCCCACCCCACAGTAGTGTGGGCTGGGTCTACTAACGAATACTTACCTGTAGAGCGAATACTACAATTGCATTGTTCCCTATGCCGGCAGGCAAAAGGCTAAGAGTTTTACACACAATAGCGCCCTCTGGTGTCCGACCCCGACGCCCTGCGACATGCGCACTACGTCAGCCTCCTCTTTTCTCGAGCGCTACGTTTTACGCGTAAGCACCCAAGATTCGAGTATAGTGGGGAAGGAGGGAGGGTGCTCTACAGGTAAGTATTCGTTCGTAGACCCAGCCCACACTACTGTGGGGTGGGAGTCTACTTCACTCTACTTACCTGTAGAGCGAATATTACAATTGCATAGACTCGCACCGAGTAGGCGGTGGGTA
>JAMKCF010000405.1:0-24427 GCA_023634235.1 Pisaster brevispinus | reverse complement strand
CGGCGGATTAGTATTCCGCCCGGTTGGAATAGTAATACGCCCGGGCAGAATAGTAATCCGCCCGGGCGGAATAGTGGAGCCCGATTTTTTTTTTCGGGCGGAATAGTATACCGCCCAGGCGGAGTAGTAATCCGCCCAGGCGGAATGGTATTCCGCCCGCGCGGATTACTATTCCGCCTGGGCGGATTACCATTCCGCCCGGACGGATTACGAGGCCGCCTGGCGTAATACGGGGCCAGCTGCGGAGCATGTATGTGCGGCGGATTACCATTCAGCTTGGGCGGATTACGAGGCCACCTGGCGGATTACGAGGCCGCCTGGCGGATTACGAGGCCGCCTGGCGTAATACGGGGCCAGCGGCGGAGCATGTACGTGCGGCGGATTACTATTCAGCCCAGGCGGATTACCATTCCGGGCGTAATAGTAATCCGTCGGGCGGAGTAGTAATCCGCCTGGGCGGAATGGTTTTCCGCCCGGGCGGATAACGAGGCCGCCTGGTGTAATACAGGGCCAGCTACGGAGCATGTACGTGTGGCGATTACTTTACTGCCCGGGCGGAATAGTAATCCGCCCGGGCGAAGTAGTAATCCGCCTGGGCGGAATGGTTTTCCGCCCGGGGGGATTACGAGGCCGCCTGGCATAATTTGGGGCCAGCTGCGGAGCATGTATGTGCGGCGGATTACTTTACCGTCCGGGCGGAATAGTAATCCGCCCGGGCGGAGTAGTAATCCGCCTGGGCAGAATGGTTTTCCGCCCGGGCGGATTACGAGGCCGCCTGGTGTAACACAGGGCCAGCTGCGGAGCATGTACGTGTGGCGGATTACTTTACTGCCCGGGCGGAATAGTAATCCGCCCGGGCGGAATAGTGTAGCCCGATTTATTTTTGGGGGGGGCGGAATAGTAATCCGCCCGGGCAGAATAGTAATACGCCCGGGCGGATTAGTGGAGCCCGATTTTTTTTCCCGGTATGTCCTAAATACACTTCCGTAGAATACGCATTATATGTATGACTGAAATAATAACCAAATGGCATATACCACTTGTGCTTTATCCCTTGGGCTGTAAAATGTTTTTGTATTATACATGGCGGTTATAAAAGCATTCCTTGTTCTACCTTGACCATGTATTTTACTCATGATCAGTTTTGTTTTTTGAATACAGACATACTGACACAGACTACCTTAATGTGACATTGCCAAGATGTGCAAATAGACATTTGTGAAGCTATGAAATAAGAATGATTGAAAAAAAGGGGGTGTTGAATTTTGGTCCTAAAAAAAATGCCAATTTTGGTTGTGCGTCGATGCTCGTGGAGTACATTCTTCAAATTTGCACAATTTTCCAGATTGAGCTCAACAAATTGTTAAGATCAAAAGATTGGGCAAATTGTGCGCAGTTTAAAGATAGTGCAAGTCCATAAATGCCAGAAATTCGCACGATCCATTTTTTAGCCGAATACTCTTTTTGATTCATGATTACATCGTCCTGTGTGGAAAAATAATAATATACTATTTTGCTAAGCTACGGTTGTCAGATGACTAATGACATTCTGAAAGCTTACATAGATTGAAATGGACTTGTGTAAGTCTGCGACCGTAAGGACTTTGTGTACATTGAACAAAATACGCAAAAGCGTCGGTCGTGTATGGGATTAGGACTTGATCAAGTTTAGAACTAGCACGGCAATCTCCGGTAGCATGCAAGCGAGAGAAAGCGAGCAATGGTAGCAAATTTGCCAATTTAATCGTACAATAATGTCGAAATACGTTGTACTTTGATTGGTTTTAATGGCCTGGAATACCTCTTAGTAAAAGCATTTGTGTTTTAGAATTGATTTGTGTCTTATGGGTAACTAAAATTGAACCTATATAAAAAGTTGTGTTTAATTATTTACGCATTTTTTAGAGCCGTTGGTTTTGTACACATATACAAAACGCGCAATAAATGATGTCATGGTGACGTCGTTCGATGTTTTAACCCACCAAACACTTCTACATTATCCAAGAAATATATAATCGAAAAAACTTTGACGATCGGACGTATACTTTTTGAGTTATGGTGGTCTCAAGATTGGCTAATTAAATATTCATGTCATTATAACTAAGTCAATTAATTAATTATCCTCAGGTATTTACGTTTTATGTTCAACTTCATGACCTTAGCTTTGATATGGTATATAACTTATACTTATAGGACATTGTTAAGTTAAAGATTATCTCATAACAAAATCCGTGTACAAAACTTATAGTCAGGTGGATATGATCAAAATTGTGGGAGGACCGTGAAGTAGGGTACAAATGCAATTTTATTGCTGAAAATGATAGATGAGGGTGTCTAGTTTCAGAATCTGACGGGTGCCCACTTGGCACCCTTGGGCAATTTTTTTTATTGTCATCTTAAGCCACGCCCACATTTTGATTATGTAATAATTATGACAAAATGTTGTCTGTCATATAAACATATCATGTTTAGTATCAAATTAAAGCTATTGGTGCATGGAATGCAAATATATAGATGAAAAAACAATGACATAAAATGTAGGTCACTTTACGGTCATTAAAGGTCATACCAGGTCAAATATGAAGGAAAATGTAAGCTATACAGTGTAAAATGTGCATATAAATATGTTGCCTGTATTGTCATAGGGGTCAAAGGGCTAGAAATGACCGGGAATGTGTGGAGTACTGAGCCACTTCGCACCCATGAAATGTCCCATATGGTCTGCGTCTCAAACAGCCTCTCCTAGTCAAACTCTTATCTGCCCGGCTTCACATGCCAATCCCTGTTGCGAACTTTAGGCAAAGGTGTGCAGGCGTGTTTCTGTCGCCTTAAAACCAGATTGCTCCGGGCAGATGGGGCTCGTAAGCCTTGAAAGGCAGTTCATCTAGGAGAAGGAAAACTCTGATTTCAAACCCGAGTGTGGTGTCTACACTGCATCACTGGGTGGATGAGCAACATCAGACAGCCTACGGCCAGGGCGGAGGAGGTCAACAATTGACCCAACGGCCACGTGTAAGGGAGTAAACCTTCCAAATCAGAAGTGGAGCCCCGAAGGCAGAACGGTGCCTTGCAAACACTGTTTCGGCAGCTCCTGCAGCCAAGCTGGTACCAAACGTCATACTTCGCATTCCTTTGGAGCTTATCAGCAAGGCCGAGAGGGGGTTTCTGACGTCTGGGCAACCCAGGATCTCCATACTTCATGCCCAGGCTTGCGCCATGGAGAGGTCACTCCAGCCTCATCCTAGAGTGAGGACACAACACGGTAGCTGACAGTTACGGGTTATAAGTCCCATCTAAAGTGGCTTCGACGGTGGGAGGAATCATCGCGTTCCAGTGGTCGGCTACCGCCCGCCTCAAGCCGGGCAGCCCCCGGCCAGTAAGGTGTCGACCCGCCAACGTCCGTCTGCCTCAATGGGTACTTGGGACTTAGTGTAAAGCACGACAAGCGGACGTTGACACCGCACCAGACAAAAAAGGAAAACTGAAAACGGAGATGCCAGCTCTTCGAATATCAAGCTGGAATGTAAGAGCCATGCACACAGGGCTCTCAGACAGCCTTGACCACATCGACGACTCTCCCAAGACCGCCATCATTGACCATGAGCTCGACCGACTCAATGTCGACATTGCGCTCTCCAAGAGACACGGCTTGCTGACAGTGGCTCCCTAAAGGAGAAAAACTACACTTTCTTCTGGCATGGCAAGAGCATGGAAGAGACTCGAGAACACGGCGTTGGCTTTGCAGTGAAAAACACGCTAATTGTCACAATTATACCGCCGACAGGAGGCTCCGAACGCATCCTTGCCGTCAGTTTATCCACCAGCAGCGGACCAGTTGGTCGACAGGCTTTCTTATGCCTGCAAGGAGTTTGTCCTCTCTATCAGCATTGAGAAGACCCATGTCATGGCCCAAGATGTCTTGACTGTGTGGGCTTCTTCACGTACCTCGGGTCAACAGTCTCCAGCAACCTGTCACTCGACGCAGAACTGAGCACCCGTCTTGCCAGGGCCGCCGCAGCGATGGCCAGGCTGGCAAAGAGAGTGTGGCTACAAGAACCTAGCCGTGTGCACAAAACTCCAGGTCTACCAAGCATGCGTCACCAGCACTCTGCTATACGGCAGTGAGGCCTGGACCACCTATCTCAGACAAGAAAAACAGCTGAACATCTTCCACCTGCGCTGCCTACGCCGCATCTTGGGCATTACATTGCAGGAGAAAGTCCCAAAATCAGAAGTCCTGGAACGCACCCACTCCACCACCACGTTCGCCATGCTGAGCCAGCGCTGACTCAGATGGCTCGGTCACGTCCTCAGGATGGACTCCAGTTGGCTGCCAAGAGCAATCCTTTATGGCGAGCTTTCATCAGGCTCCAAGCCAACTGGTCGCCCGTACCTATGCTTCAAGGACGTCTGTAGACGTGACATGAGGCAGGCTGGCATATACCTCAACAGCTGGGAGGAAGCTGCACAGGATCGCAGCGCTTGGAGGCAGACAGTTGCCACAGGGGTCAATCGCACTGAAGAGAGGCGCACTTCCTTGCTGCAGGAGAAAAGGCAGAGGAAGAAATTGCGAGTAGCAGCCCCTCCCCATTTGTCTGCAATAACTGTGGCAGAGACTGCCATGCAAAAATTGGACTTCTCAGCCACAGCCGCAGCTGCAACAGAGATGACAACCCCCGGGCGCAGTCCATCGTCAGTATTGACGGACGGATGCTTACTATTGTCATAGCAGGCAATCAAAATGACACTTTATTGTCAGTTGGAAAGATGTGTACAATTTAAACCCATGTACCATGCAAACAAGTCAACTGGATAGTGCAGCAATCAATGATCACCTTATGCATGGTATGAGACCAAATAATAATCTTTGTTTATCAACACTGCAGGCCAAAACGTTTAGAATTTAAATTATATGTCAACTATTTAAACATTTAAGCCAATGATGTCACTTTTACGACTTTTATTAAGTCCCGGTGAGAAAGAGAACAAATGTTCGTTATGTAACATGAAGCAGTTTTCATTTGAAACGCAAATATATATGCACGTAAAAGGCAAAGATAAAATACAGGTAACTGTATGGTCACTTTAAGGTCACATGAGATCAGTGGAAAATTAACATGTGTAAAAGTATGCGTCCATTAGCATCTTCATTTTACTCAGTTTCAATCAGTTTCAATCACTAATAATTTCTCTGTTACAATAGGTCTATGCTTTTCCATTTGACCTGGTATGACCTTTAATGACCGTAAAGTGACCTACATTTTATGTCATTGTTTTCTTAACTGTATATATGCATTCCATACACCAGTAGCTTTAATTTGATACTAAACATGATATGTTTATATGACAGACTACATTTGTCATAATTATTACATAATCAAAAAATTGTGCGTGGCTTAAGATGTCAATAAAAAGAATTGCCCAAGGGTGCCAATTGGGCACCCGTCAGATTCTGAATCGAGACACCCTCATCTATCATTTTCAGCAATAAAATTGCATTTGTACCCTACTTCACGGTCATATGGAGGTTCTACCTAACTATTTTGGGAATAGGGCCGGAAAGAATCAGAAGAAAAAAAAAAAAAATCTGGACGAAATCAATAGGCGTTTCGGCTACCAGGCCGAAACCCCTAATAACATTTTTCTATAACATGTCATGGAAACTGCTTGCATGATAACAGTGTTTAAGAGTACTGTTACTTTTGCTTTGTTTCCATGTTCAATACAATGCGTACATGCCAGAATAAGGCAGACATATATGAATAATTGAGACAATGAAATGTGTTTATGATACTACAATATAATTTACATCATTATTCATATACAGCTTTCAAGTTTGATAAATTTGTACAATTAAATATATTTACAGATATAAGGTCGAAAGCATGAACAAAACTTTACAAGGTGGAAATTACCACAGGACTTTCATAAAAAAATTATTGTACTTAAGAATAAATTAATTTTAAATATGTCAACCACACATAGATGACAATAGTGAAAAAAATCACTGATCATCTAGGATTCAAACCTGAGAACCTACGCTTTGCTAGTGCGACACTCTAACCAACTGAGCTATATGATCAGATGGAGAAGAGCGGATGATTTAAAACAATAGGTCTTCACTTCAAATCCTGTTCCTCTAACATCCTCCCATCTTAGAAGCGTATTGATTTGAAATCGTCCATTCTTCTCCATCTGATCGTATAGTCATGGTTACAGCGCTAGTAAAGCAAAGCAAAGTGTTTAACTGTTTTATACATATGCATTATCTATCAAACACAATGACACGTTAAATTTTGTCTCTATAGATACATGTACCACAAGAGTCATAGTCTGATTGAATGTGAATTGTATGAGAAGAAAATACAACATTTTATCTACCAGTCAATTCATTGTTTCCGTGAGATAACTACAGGTGAAGAAATGGAAGTTTTATGATTCTCATGTAATCAGACTGTGCTCATGTATAGGCTTTAACAAACAGAGCAAATAATTTGAAAGGTGGATGTGATTGGCTGCATTTTTTTTAAATGCCAAATTAAAGAGCATTTTTCTTTACAAACAAGCAGGCCAAAGAAAGTATAAATAATTGTAATTCGTAGTTTCATATATAGTTTCATTACACACTGTTATGTTATCGTTGGTTTCTCTATGAACAGCCAGTGGGAAACTGCAAAGATTACAGAACAGTTTAGAAGAAACTATTATGAAGCTACATAAAGTAACAGTAAATCTACAATATATACGATATGCTTGGTGGTACCATCTCAAGGTTGGCTCTGCACCATATGCACGTTCTGCTCGGAAGTGGTTTGTCATAATAACCAAGTTGAAGCCTATAGATGCAAAATTGCAGAGCCAAATTTGAACTTAATTAAATAGAACTTAAATTAATAGCCCAGCTATGCACAGATTAGAGCTGCTTAAGCTGAGCCCTAGGAGGTGCCAGCTTCGCAAATTATGCAGAACATTTTTGTGCATGTTAAAGAATCCCAAGAATTTATGATGAGAAGGAGTGAGACGGGGTTACAAATGTTGAATAAAACAAACGAATAAACGATGTTATACTGATCTGCGAGTGTTGTTATTGATATTATGCAGAAGCACTCACAATTATTATTCAATAAGCTTCATACATCAAAAGTGGTACCACGTCTTTGTGGGTGGTACTTTGGATTTTGAAACAGTTGGTATACTCTCCTCTTCATTATATGTGCTTCCATCTGTTGAACTCCCTGCTGTATCGTCTACCAAGTCCTCGGTCAAATCTTCTGCTGATAGACTCTCACTGAACACAATGTCACTCATGTTTCTACTTTTGGCTTTGACGTAGACTAGCTGTGGAAAGCTTTTCTGTAGTCGCGTCTTCAGATGCCATGTTTGATATGGTGCATCGATGCCGCTGACATCTTTAATGGCGCGGATAAATATCTTGTTGAGTTTACTCAATGTTAGAATTTCTTTGCCTATAATTAGACGCTTTCTGATGGTGTCTTGGCTGAATTTGGCATAAGCATCAATATAGCCATTTTGGACTGGGGTCAATGGCTTGCCAGGTTTACTCAAAAATCTGGTGTAATTCTTGTAGCAGTCGTGATGGTACTGAAGCTCCCTGGCAACCAAGTCCTCCCCTTTTATTTGATGCAGCATTTGTACATCTTCTTTTGCTTTTGCAGCCTTTAAAAGTTGACCTCCACTGATGAGTTGACATTTTGCTAGCCTTGCCATTGACCTCTTTCCTGAAATACGGCTGCGCTTGTATTGGTTGCTATGGCAGAAAATGCACTCTTCAGGAAACATATGTCGCCTGCTCCAATCTATTTGGCTGCTGTTTGCTTCTGAAGAACGCAACATTCTCTTTCTGCTGGGCATTCCACTGCTTTCACTAACTACAACTGGACCATCATCAAGTTCGTTCATGTCTGTCCCGGCATCTGCATTAAAAGAGAACAGAAGGAAGAAACAAATTTTGAGTGATTAGAATCTAACTTTTTTTCAACACATATGAAAAATGTAACTATTTCTTCCTACCTACCAACCATTGAATTTTTTTCTAAATATAAACATATACACACACGCACAATTGTTTTCAATTGTTTTCTCCAGTTACTTGTATACCCAAATTTTTCAGACAATATATTAAAAATATATATAATACAAAAATTACATTTTTGTTTGGTCTTAGGTCTTTGGCCCAAATCAAGCCCGCAGAACAATAACTCATCAACCACAGTGTTGTCCAGAAGTGCCGGCAGCCGGCAATTTCGCCGGCTACTCGGTCCCTTGCTGCCGGCTACTTTTTCCGTTTTTTTGTTTTTGTGGTTTTTTTTCAATTCCCCCCAGTTTCCCCCCGAGCTAAAGTTCTGTATGAATGAAAAAAAAAAAATTTATAAGAAAATAAATTAAAACAATTTCTACCATACATTTCAGTTTCCATTCCTGCGCCGCGCTGTAGGCCCTACTCTATTTACATGCAATGCATTACAGGCGTCAAGTTATCCCATCCATCCGGCCACGAAGCCTGCCTACTATCATGGCTATGTACGATACATTCACATCGCGTGCACAGACCTGTTCATGTACAGTATGTGCATACGTACAGTTAACGCGTCATTGGATTACACGGTGGGCGCAGGTACATGTACATGTATGACGACACCATCAAAACGAGACACACGTGCAGTGTCGCAGTGATTGTTTCAAATTGTGCACTATGAAATTGAAAGAAACACCCAACAAAATCTCTCAACATTTCATGGGTATAGACCGATGGCATTGGACTGCACCAACAGTAATTCGAGGGATGTTCTTGAGTTTCTCAGTATGCAATTGAGTTATACAAGGTTTTTGAGTAAGGGCAATTTTGAGGGCGACATTGATATTTTTAAAGCTTGCAAATGGCATTTGCTGAAAATCTTATGAATGATTGTTTCTAAAGTCTTTTTGCAGAATCATTAATATCAACACCCCTTCCGTGAATTGACCAGCTCTCTCCCAAAAAGTTATGAATGGTTGGGACACATACATGTACAACTCGCGCTTCTTTTCAAACGTCAACTTTATAATACAGCCGTCCTCGAATAAAATGTTACAGGCGTATTTTTGCATGCTCAAAACTAAGAAAGAGTTCAGGTAGAAGCCGATGTCCAATGTATGTCCATATTGCAATATTTCTCTCTCTCTTCCAGTAAAGTGCAGAAAAAGCCTAGTCAATTTGAACCACCGTTGGCACCGTGCCGTTTTAATGTTTGATTATCCTACCATATTGAGGTCCTACCATCTTCACCTAGCCTAATCAAATAACGTATTTGCCTCAGTTAAGGTCCAAGCTCTTACCCAAGTTATGCCTAGCAGCCTAGTGTACATGTATCCTTGTACCGGCTCCCTCCTATAGTTCGGGCGTGCAAAGTATTACTATATGAATTAACTTTTTGCTACAATATAAAGCAATCTAATAAAAACCAAGAAACAATTAATAAGAGCGGGGTTTTAGCAGGGCCATTCTTATTCTGAAGCAAAGACTACCACGGTTGCAAGTTGCACTGTTTCCTGATCTTGGTACGTATTATAGCGCATCGGCACGGCCTGAAAGCGGTTGTTCCTTGCTCTCCGAGTTTAGGATGTCAAATCGTAAGAGAAAGGTGCCGGCGACGGTGGATGATTCAATGGATGACTCCAGAAATTGCTCAGATTGCACCAGAGAGCATCTAGAATCAAAAAATTTCCGGGGCCCTTGGGCGGGCCCCAGACCCCACGCCGAAAGGACAACACTTTGCTGTACGCACTCGTTCATTCCAGACCTTTGACAAAACCGGCTACTTAAATTTTTCACCTGCTACTTCAAAATCTCTGGACAACCCTGTCAACCATGCATTGACAAAATAGTGGTCACACTCAGTAACTGTGCAAGTAAACATTTGCATCTTAGTATAACTTATAGTATACATTTATGCACACTGTGCAAAAAAAAAAAATTGTCTATAGCTCTGCCGTCTTCCAGGATTTGGGGGGACACTGTTAAAACAAAGCCCAAATTTTATTAAAAATTGTCAATAGCACTACTACCGTCTTCCAGGATTTCTCGGGAATTGTTAAAAACAACGCCACATTTTTTTTTACTGCAAATGCGGCAAAGTGGTTTTTTTTCCCGCCACCGAGACGACAAAGTTTTTTATCATAATGTATTTCTTTGATATTCAGTTGTTGTTTTCCTACTCAGATCATCAGTGAGTAAATTTTCTTTTTTGCCTCAAAGGTGACGCTTTGCTAGTAAAAAAATTTATGACCATGACCGCACTGCAAAAAAACTACAAAACAAAAATACAAAATAAAAATAAACTCAACACGTGTTTAATAGAGTTTAAAATTTTGCAAACATCAATCTTTTTTAGTAACAAATATCAAATCATGGTTTATTAAACAACTTCTAAGGCCAACTCCAAATGTTCAGGAATTTGTTATTCACTTGCTTGAGTCATAGCATGATGATTTATTTGATCATGATATGGCAATAGAATAAGAATTCATTTATCACGATCAAATTCAATGTTTGCATAATTGAAACTTTTGGCTAAACTTACAATTACCTGATTACATGACTTCCAATCCTTATTAAACTTAAAAAGTTTAATAAAATACTAATGTTAACATACCATGAGATGTCGATGTTTCAGTCTTTTTCTTCTTCAGCCTGTTCACTTTACTGATGTCACAAAAGCGACGTGAGCAATCATAGTGAACGATTTCCCTTGTATCGCATCGCATTTTGCGATGCAATTGGAGCGATTTGCGATGCAATTTTACAAAGTGCATCGCACAATTTGCGATGCAATTTGCGATGCAAGTTTTACTAAATTGTATAGTTATAAAAATAAGTTTACACCCACAAGGTTTCGGATTCACATTTACCTAAGCTGTGGCGGTGGTGTTTGAGGAATTGCCTTTTATTTAGCGTGACGTCCGACAACCTAAGACTAGAGCAAGGGAAACAATCATATCGCGCATGACGCCGCGCTGTGATCCACATTCCCCCACACATGATGGTCGATGGAAGCAGCATCGGTAGGGTTCGAAATTAGCGGTCGCCAAATGCGAGTGAAAACAGCGGCGTGCGAGTCAAAACCCTTCCCTTAGTTGCCCGCCAGGCTAGTCAAAAATTGTTCCTTTTCACAATAAATGAGGGGTACAGTTGTAAAATCCCAAAGAGAGATTATTTTTAAGTTCATAAAATGGTTTAGCAAGTCTTGATATTTTCTAGATTTAATGTGACCGCGATCGCGATCGTTCAATTCATAGTAAACACGCACGCACTTCCCTTAACCACATGGTAGTGAGTAGCCAACGTTTGCCCGCACGCACACAACACATGGTAGTATTATTGTTCAGTACAACAGCAGGTCCAAAGTCCATCCTAACCAACATTCCGCACGCTGTGATTGGCCCGTCAATAAATTCATATTCATAAGGAAGCTTGGCTAGACTCCAACTCCATACACGTTCACGAGTCGAGTAAAGAATTGCTGCACAACGCGGCGCACGCCCGTGGATTCTGTACTATACACAGCGTTGGGTTCAGGCTATTCAAGCATCGACAACTTTTGCCGATAGAGGGCGTTGCAGGGCAAAGTTCTTTGAATTTTTTCTCAATGTGCGTCGTCTATCGATCGTTAACACGAAGATTTCATTGCAAAAGAAGTTCTATAAAACCGATTCTCAAATTACAAATCAATGAAAATGGTTGTTGATGAAAACAAGTACTATTTAGGGCAGAAAAAAGGGGGATAAGATCGTTAAAAAAAAAAAATAAAATCGGAAAGTTTTTATTTTTTTTTTTATTTTTTTTTTTTTACGCTACGAAAACCGTGTGCATTTAATAATACACGTAAAAAAAAGTCAAGGGAATAGGCCTTTTTCATATTAAGTTTTGGAGCGTCTTATTCTTTAATTATAGACATTCTGAAAGTAGCCTTGGCCTGAAATTAAGCCTTAAAAAACACACAAATAAACCTGTGTCACAGGGTTAAATTTTCAACAATATTTAGGCATTTTAAAATTTGCTATACAAAATTTATGGACTGCTATGCAATATTTTGAGATTGCTATGCAAAAAAAAAAATTGCATAGCAGTTTTGCTATGCAAAAATTTGGGACCAAATCGTTCCCTGATAATGGTAGCCGATGTTGGGATTTTTTGGTTTTGCTTCAATGCAGGATTGTGTATCGGCAAAATCAAGCCCCAGCTTCACCGAACAGTCGGCCAGTAAATCGCGTTCTTTACAGTCATACAGTAACCATTTACTCGCAAATTCAACAAAGCGGGCCCAGTTTTTATCATTAAATTGAATGAAATTACTTTTAGTTTTAAGGACAACATGCATCACACAAAATTTGGACGAAAATTTAACAGTTTTCGCTGTTACTGCCCTAGCTACGGGCGTCGCCATCTTGGTTTGTCAGCTACCGAACGGAGCTTAGTATGAGCTACGTGATTGGCCAATTACGGCACCTGACGTATCGGGATCACTCATTCGCTGAATTTATCACGTGACTTGCTGAATTTATCGCGAAACATCCTTGTCCGCGAATTTTAAACCTGATTTTTTTAATGAATATTTTGCTGATTTTCATGAATAAACCAAGTAATCCCCAGTCCTGTTGCACTAAAAAAATGGATTTTAATGGTATGCCCCATGGCCTAATTGGATTGTAACAAACTGAACTCTCTTTCTTACTACTCGACCGAGGTCGGAATCATAGTGAGATTTGCCCATTCATGTATCTCTGTTAGGAAGGTCAGTTGGAAGCATCCAGATGTCCCTGGCTACGTCTTATTAGATGAGCTTTTGTCTTCCCCTACTTTCCCATCCATGTTTGGGTGGCAAGAAGTCGTTAAAAAAACCCACTACGATTCATCTTAAGATGAGTAGTCAGCTTTTGCCGTAGTGATTTGTATTGTCACTTCACAATTTGCTAAGCAATCATTGATTCGACAGTTAATATCAATCTTATTATCTATAGCTCTTTGTGAAATTGAGCCCAGGTGATAAGCTGACAGGTTTCTTTGATGATTTTGTATGAGTACCTTTCTTTGTCTCAGACGATGTCGGAACAGTTATATTTTAGTAGGCTAGATAGTTTGAAATGAAATGGCGGGCTCATACCGACACTCCTAATTGCTCCACCCAGCTTACACAGCTTACCGATTATTATATTGTCTGTTACAACTTTTACTTGTACAACTTGAACGAAAAAACTTTTTGGGAAGCACTGTGAACAAAAATGCAGGTGAGCATCTACGTGCAACAACATCACCAGCAGCAACAACAACGCCAGCACCAGCATGATCAGCACCACCACCAGCACTAACACCAGCACCAACACCAACACCAACAACACCATCACCAACACCATCACCATCACCAACACCAACACCAACACCAGCACCATCACCGTAATACATGTAGTACCAGCACCGACATTAACACCAACACCAAAAACATCAACAACAACAGCACCAACCACAACACCAGCACGCCATCATCAACACCAACCATAACACCAACACCAACACCAACACCAACACCAACACCAATACAAGCACCGGCACCAGCACCAGCACCAGTAAAAACACCAACACCAGCACCAGCACCAGCACCAACACCAGCACTGGCACTAGCACGAGCACCAACATCAACAGTCACCAGCACCAACATCAACACCAGCACCAACACCATCACCAACACCCCGAACACCAACACCAACACCAACACCAACACCAACACCAACACCAACACCAACACCAACGCCAACATCACACATAAACAACGTGCAATAGTATTTTATTGTCGTGGTCAACTAAAACAATTTCTCCCATGTACCTTCTATTTTTGTTAGTAGTACACTGACCCACAAGAAACAAACAACTCTAAATCTTTTTTAAATGTCTTCTCAGGAGACAGACTGTCCAAGAGTTTGTACATTTGAGCACATTACAAAAGGCCATTAAAACTCGGATTAGTTATTAACAACCAATAAAAACCACACAAACTAATTACCACAATAGTTATGGGTTGATGTTTTTATTACAAAATGCATTTAAAGGGTGTGTACTGTATTTATAATATTATTGGCCAATGCCCACAATGAAAATTTAAACAGCTAACCAAGAACTACTTCGGATTTTGAGAACATAATTCCCCTTTCTGAAAGGGCCTCGATTTCAACGCACCAAGATAAAGCTGAACTTTGTATCAACGCACCGAGAGACGCAGAGACCACAAAATACCGAGCAAGTCTCGGGACGATCATGCCAGCATTCAGCTTCCGGGCACCTCTGAGCCATTAGAGAGATTAACGTGGGTGCAATTTTGCGGGATTTTTATTTCTGTAACATCACTTTTAATAACCCCCAAAACCATAAAGGTGGATTGATCACATTTGAAACTAAAAATGTAATAAATAAAAATAAAGTATCTTGAAACTTAAATGCAAATGAAGAAATTCTTCTTGTGGGACAGCAATATCGGCATTGTGTTGGTTTCCGACGTAGGACCAATGTTGGCTCTAGGTCGGCATTACCACATTGGTTTTACGTCGGCATTCAATGTTGAGCCAATGTTGGTTATTTGTGGGACAGCAATATTGGCATTGTGTTGGTTTTATGACGTCGGCACATCAGTAATGGTGATTTGAGGACAACTTCGTTGAGCCATATTGAAGATTGATAGGCACGATTCGGCGATGTTTTTATATCGATTGCCAATCATTTTTGAGACACCATTGCAAACCGAACGTTGATACACTGTTGTTGGTGTTGGTTTGCTTGTTTGATTGTTTGTTGTTGGTTTTTTTGCAATCCGACAAAGATTTCAAATGGAAAACGTTGGAGTTGTGTTGATATGTTGCAGCAGTTATATGTTGGCTTTTGGTCGGCGGTCTTGATGTTACGGTTGTCAACCATTTAAAACAAGAATCATACCTTGACAATATGCGTCAGGGGATATGACCAAAATGTGGATAAGTCTATCTAGGCATAAAATAGATCAACTGTCTTTACAAATAACAGTTTGCTTGATAGGACAAGTTTGCTGAAGGTTTTTTATAGGTTGTCAGTCAAATGGCAGTTATCCCGGAAATGCATGAAGAAGTCAGTACTCAGTTAGGGGGGCCTATATTATTAGACGATCACGCGTAATGTTGAGCCAACGTTGAGCCAACGTTGGGCCAACATTGACATAAATGCAATTTTTTGGGCGGGGCTTAGATGTGTGTGATTTTTCTTTGATAATATCACAACAATTTGGGCCCATATCTTGCCCATGTAATGTTGGGGCAATGTTGAGCCAACATAAAGTTTATTAGTGGGGCCGATCTTGGGCTAACATTAACGTTGGCCCAAAGTAACGCCGATGAGCAAAAGTATAACATTTTGGTAATCAACATTGACCCAACATAAACCTTTCATTGGTTCTACGTTGGCCAATGTTAAGCCCATGTTTACGTTGGGCCAACGTTGGTCCAACTTTAACATTGGCCCAACGTAACTCCGATGAGTTGGGCCAACGTTAACAGCCAATGTTGGCCCAACAAAACTTTTCTGTTGGCAGAATGTTGGGCGCAACGTTGGTCGAATGTTCGACTGTGTTGGCCCAATATTGGTTCAATGTTTTAAAATACATGGGCAAGATATGGGCCCAATGTTGAGCCAATGTTGGGCCAACCTTTTCGCATAAGACCGATGAGCAAAAGTACGTTGGGCCAATATTGTCAGCCAATGTTGGTCCAATGAAAGTGTGTCGTTGGCCCAACGTTGGTCCTATGTAGTGATGCTATCTGGGATGGATATTACATGATGTTGCATACTGTCGCTGGGATAACGACGGCCTAGTTTCGCGCGGTTTGGGTACCGTACTACTACTACTGCAGCAGCTTGCTCGAGTTCCCATGCGTATACGTCAGGGATTACGACAATCGCACTTTGATCGCATATTCTTTGTGGTGAAACATGAAGCGAAAAACTAAAGCTTTTTATATTCAAACCATATTCAGTGGGTGAAATTTATAAAAACATCGCAATACAAGTTCCTTTCAAAAACAACTGCCACAATACACTCGATCTGTATAGCTGCTATTCGAGTTGCACAGAAGCCCAGATTCTCGCGAAAGCTCGTACGCTCTCGAGGTTAACTTACTCAGTCTCTTTCAACTTCCATGTACTCACTACAGCCGTAATTCATAGCATGTTGTAGGACTTTTCTAATAATTCCAATTTTAATGAGGAGAAAATTTTCAGTCTGTACAACCTCATGTTAAAACTGTGTAAAAAAACACACTGATCAAGTGCAATTTTTGTCAAAAACCATAAACTTTCGATGACATCACATTTGCAACTGTCTGTACGTTTTGGTACTAGGAACATTTTTGATGAAATTCAATCGGTACAAAATTGGATTCGACCTTTTGACTGACGTTACGTTTCGAATTCCGCTATAAAAGAGTATTGGCTAAAAGGACACTTTACATCATTTTAACGTAAGTTTAGAGACTTGTTTTCCCAGACTTTTATGAGGTCTCTTTTGAAAAACGAGTGCATCAGAAAACGGAATTTTACAATTGGAAAACCAAAGGTGTGATCTTTTGCGCTTTTTTCCTCATCCTACAAACATGCTACCTAAAGGTAAATGCATTTAATGATCTCTTAGATTGACATATAAGAACGAGCATAAAGAAATAACAACAACTTTTGATTTTGTTTACATTTTGAATCCTCTTATTTTGATATTAAGATTTTACTACAATAGATATTTGTTTTATGAGGGTGTAGTTAATGAACACTTCGATTGAATAATTTAGTGTGTACGCTTAAAAAAGTACAGACAACCTAAAATGCAAAGGAAACACAAAAACGAATAAGTAAACTCGACACAACTACCTGTTACTTTATTTCAAATGTTATGATGAAATTGGACGGGCCACTAAAAAACCCACCAAACTGCACTTGCCTTGTTTGCTAATATTTGTTTGATTTAGGGTAAAAAAATTGCACTTACATATAGTGTCTCTGCAATTTTGTACAAAATTGCTTCCAGTAGAAAGCAATAGTAGGCTCTTACTGCATGTAAAGCTATGGGTCATTACCGTTTCAGAGTAATAAGAACAGGTCGTTACCTTGAACAAGTATATAACGACCGCTCCCTACAGATCCAGTACAGTGTTCTTCAAAAAACACTGTACATTCGTGGACGTCATTAACAGTCGAGCCTTTTTTTTCTTTTAACCAGCGCCATTCAAATTAGCAAGGCACGCCTCGCTTCCACTACTTCTTCTGGATAGTATTTATAGCACGAACGGTTGCTAGTCATTGCAAAACTGTCTAACTGTCGGGGCAACCTCCGATATCGAAACTGTTCACACCTGTAGCTGCTAATACATAACTGGCCGGTCTTTACTACGATGTGAATGGGATTGCTTTCAAATGGAAATGAAGCGGTCGTCGCTTGAATAATTGTTAACAGTCACATTTGCTTTAAAAGAAATATTTAAGCCAGTCTATTACTATGATGAACTTTGTCATTTTGATCATGAACAAGGTTAGTTCGAATTGCATGGAGGTTAAGATGGTTTGGATGTTGTTACTACCGCTGACCATGCAACTAACAAGTTGTCATAATTTAGGGTGTGATCGAAGGCTTAACTTAAACTACTACTCAACGGACAACCACTTCTTGAAAGGTTACGGTTTTCAGTTGAAGAATTTATCTTCTCCTGTGCTGTGTGGCCGAGAATGCTCTCTCAACCTCCAGTGTGAATCATTTAACTACCACCTGAGTAGCCATCTTTGTGAGTTGAATAATGCATCCAGAGCCAAGAACCCTGCTGATATGGTTAAACTGCAGGGCTATAATTATTACGACGAGAACTTTGACACTGTGCCAATCCAAGCACTCAAAACCACAACAGTCTCGGCCACCACAGAAGCAGGCTCTGCTCCCCCAAATGCGACAGATAACGTCGAAGATTCTACTCTGAAGACTGCAGAAAATACTGAAGCGGCCTCTGTTCCCCACAACTCAGCAGATTCACAACCAGCGGCTACAACTGACACCGCTTCAGTTACAGACATAATCCAAGTTCCCGGTACATCCCAGGCCGTCTCAGCTTCTAGTATTGGAACAAGTTCAGTACGTGATACATCGGTAGCTGAAATCACACATCAAGTAAACACCGAATCAACTGTTGAGAAAACGACCACTGGACCAGAGGCAACGACATCCGTGGAAGAAGTTACAGTATCAGAATCTGCTGGAGAAGGAATGTCTACACTGGGCACTGAAACAGCGTCAATCACACATGCACAACCGGACTCGTCATCAGAATTAAAGACATCTTCAGAAGCACCTGCAATACCCAAGAGTTGTAAGGACTTACTGTTAGCTGGTTTTGTAAGTAATGGCAAGTACTTAATCTATCCTGAGAATCTGCCACAGGGCGTCGAGGTCTACTGTGATATGGAGACCGACGGTGGCGGCTGGATTGTATTTCAAAGGAGACAAGATGGCTCTGTTGACTTTTACCGTAACTGGGCTGAATATCAAGCAGGATTTGGCGATCTCAATGGTGAGTTCTGGCTGGGCAATGACATTCTGCGCACATTAACTGGGACTGGACAATGGCACATACGTATTGAGTTGACTGACTGGTTCGATGATTCTCGTTGGGCTCTTTACAGGAAGTTTGCCATAAATGGTGTCGATTACAGAATCACGGTCGGTTTGTTTGAGAGTCAGACAACAGGTGACTCAATGAGCATTCACAACGGTCATCCCTTCACTACAAAGGATCGTGACTATGATACATATGGACCATGGAACTGTGCAGTGAAATGGGAAGGTGCCTGGTGGTTCGGTGGGTGTTTTGATTCACATCTTAATGGTAAATACATTTATTACGGAAATGTTGCACAGAATGTAGGAATCCAGTGGAGTAATTGGGCAGGATTTAGATATTCATTCAAGAAATGCAGCATGAAAATAAGAGAAACCTAGATAATAATTTTGTAGGGATTTACTATCACTTAGTTACACTATCGAATATCTATGGTGGCCCTGAAGGGACATCAAACATATATATTTACGTTAATATTTGCGTAAATATTCACGTTTTTGCCTCGATTCGCAAATATTCACGTAAATTTTCATGTAAAAATTTGAGGCTGAGGGCCAGATCGTGAATATTTACGTAAAAGTAAAAACTTGAATATTCACATCAACATTACGTGAATATTCACGATTTGTCCCTCAATCTCAAATATTGACGTGAATATTTGCGACGTGTGCCCCAATCACAAATATTGACGTAAATACTTACGTAAATATTTGCGATTTGTTCCCCCAATCGCAAATATTTACGTAAATATTCATGTGAATATTTGCGATTTGGGCCCCAATCGCAAACCCAATCATCCGTGAATATTTGGTTTCTTTCCAGCTAGCCGCATAATGGGCCGAAATTTCTATCTGCGGATTCTGTGGCCGGCCAACCGCGTATTCAGGACAATTAGAATCCATGCAGTTCAAGGCGGTTACAATTCTGTTTCCCCTTCTTTCTAGTTTGAGCGAAAAAAACAAAACATCTCTTTCTATAAAATCACTGAACATACTTAAAGGTAGAATACTATTATTTGGCTGACCATTGGTGAGTATTTAGCCGATCATCCAGACCATAATAGACAACTGTTGAAAAACTTGTGCATTCACCCGAAAGTAAATGTATACCCTTATGTTGCAAAAAAGAAGAAATTTGTATTCCATGATAAACCATATCACTTGCCACACACTTGATTTTGAAGGTGGCTCTTCTAATCACTAATTGTTAAATTAGCAACAAGAACACAAGGCATTTTCTGTCAAATATTCAAACGGTTAAGGTAAAATAGTGACAAAAACTGACCATAGCATTCACGCCAATGTAAGTACCCTTTACCTAGTATAAAAGTAGAATTTTATTCTATAATCTGACAGACCATACCGCTGGCTACATTTAATTTGGGAGTTGGCTAATTTGGATCACCAATAGCGGTTTAGGCATGAAATTGACCAAAGCATTCGATAACGTATGATAGAACATTGCGTGTGTTTTAGCAGTTAATTGTTTATTACTTAATGATCCGAGTTCACCGACTCCGAAATGATATGTGCCCATCAGTGGTATGGTCTATCAGTATGGAATAATAAAAAAAAAATCAACTTTTAAACAACGTGGAGGTATATACATGTACTTAATTTCGGGTGAGCGCAATTTTTTCAACAGTTGTGTACAATGGTCTGGATAATGAGGTCTTAATGAGGTCTTAATGTGGTGTTTAATTACTCACTAATTGATCAGCCGAATAATTTAAATATACCTTCAAATATGCTTAGTGAACAAATTATACCGACAAAGAAAGCTTATTTTTTTAAATCGTTCAAATAATTAGAAAGAAGGGGAGACAGAAATATTACCTCCTTGAACTGCATGGATTATAATATTGTCCTGAATACGCGGCTGGAAATTTTGGCCCAGTGCGCGGCTAGCTGGAAAGAAACCAAATATTCACGGATGACTGGGTTTGCGACTGGGGCACAAATCGTTAATATTTACGTAAATATTTACGTAAATATTTGCGAATGGGGGACAAATCGCAAATATTTACGTAAATATCTAAGTAAATATTCACGATTTTGACCTCAATCGCAAATTTTTACGAGAATATATACGTGAATATTTGCGAATTGGGGCATATTCACGTAAATAATATGTTTTATGTCCCTTCAGGGCCACCATAAATATCGGAGTTGATGGCAATATTTGTGTATACAATATTTATGCAACTGTTTGTAAGTTTTCGTCAGGTTTGATTTTCTGAAGAGGTTGTATGACGGGGAAGATCGCACACTAATAGCTTAATCATCAGAAAATAAACTTAAAGTGTGACATGCTCTAGTGGATAAACTTCATAGTCGGGAATCTATTGTAGAAAGAAAAATTCGTTTAAGGAGGGGTGCAGTGCGCCTCCTTATTTTTTCAAGGTAAAAACGCTTTACAATTTGTAAGAATAAAATTAATTTCTTCAACTTTTAAATATTTAAATTACACTTGCAGACAGATTATTTAAAAAAGTGAGAATTAAGTTTAGTATTACTATTTGTACTATTCATACTTTAAATTTAATTAGTTATTTTAAAGTTCATCCACAAAGTTCGGTAGTGTAATTGTGTAGTTCTTTAAGTCCTTTTCCTGTCACAATTTTCTCAATTTTTTTATTTTTTTATTTTTTTTTGGGGGGGGGAATCGATATAAAAATCACGTTAAGCTGTCTGTTCAGGAAGGAAAACAGCCTTTTCACGTTTGTGCATTCGTATTAAAGCACTTTTGCCTCTTCAATTAAAACCGCTTTTCAAAATTGCTTAGAGGCGTAAATTTAGCAGTACATATTATTATAAAGTAACAATTAACAAAGGAAACTGACTGGTTAATTTTTAAATTGAATTTTGGGTTGTTTTAAGTTACCAGAGCAGGATTTGAATCTTTAACCTCGGATTAACGTGACGGCGTGGAAAAAAAGAAGATTTCGAATGAACAAAAATAATGTTATTTCAAGGGAACGAAATAATGCAGAAAACTCCAACATCAAGGTTTTCCGTATAACAGCGTTTTGACATGACTCTTTTGCCATTCACTTTAGCTTTGGACCAACATTCAGCTTAACGTTGTAATAATTTCGGCTTTATAGTTTTGGCTTAAGTTGTACAATGACTGTACTTCGGTTCTAGCGCCTGAACCAAAGGCACCAGGAATAAAATGATGTATACGCATGCGCATTAAAGTTTTCCCGTTAACATACCCGGGCCAATTTTCATGGCTCTGCAAAGAATCGGCGCTTACGGAAGCAGGGAATAATTTACTTTTGTCATGCGTATTTCATGGGTAAGCAGATAATATTTGCTTGTGCGCGTGCATACTCCACGTAGGCATTCTTTGCTTACACAGCTAGCGCAGAAATTCCTTGCTTGCACGTTAAAAGCGGAGAATGGTGATCGCAAGCGCAGAATTCGGCGGTAAGCAGAGCCATGGAATTAGGCCCAGTCTCCTCTATGTGTGAAGCCACTGTAAATAAGTATTATTAAGTAACAAACCGCAAGGGAAACTGAAAGGGTAAACCCAATAATGTAATTAATTATTGTAATTCTTTGCCATTACTAAAAATAGGGCTCGACCGCAACGTTGATACAAACCTGAATTTAGTTTCCACTTGTTTGAGTGTTAGTTAATCGTTTACATTATCGCATTATGTGTACGCGTTATGATTGTGCGCATAGCGCCAGGTCAGTAGTACAATCATTTCCATCATGCATCACTACATCCTGAACAAGAATTTGTACACGCTGATATAAACCCACCCCATCGGTCTTGATGAGAACGATAAGACCAATCAAGCGAAAGGATGTGCATGATTCTACAGATTATACAAACATGAACGTGAACGCTAAACAATGCACGCATACGTGTGTACCGGCCGCGTATTTTTTTCCCAGGACGAACGTGGGCAATTAACATAAAAGGGCGTTGTAAACTTTACATTTCCCCTTGCTCATGCGTACTTGGACGTAATAGTTGTGGGTTGAAATACACTCACGTGTATTACTATGTGCTATGTAAAAGTAGCAGTATTTATGAAGGCTCCTCTCCACAATATTAACACATCTTACAGTTTACACTAAAAGGTCTTGTGTTCCTTTCAAGATTCCTTGAGTTTTACAAACTCTTGTCTCCCAAAGTTTGACTTTATTGGCCCGTTGTTGAGTCTCCTTAGAACACATAAATGGAATTAGGAATGGCCATTCAGCCTTGATGTAATTATCAGTGTCCAGAAATGTATCTGGGTTTAGTGTACACTGTGTATGAATGATGACCACAAGGGACCTTAGGCCAGCGGTGGTATGTGGAATGACATAGTTATGGGGACCACGCGACTGGCTGTTCTTCTACTGCCACTTCACAAGTGTGTATAGTGATGAACAATGAACCCAGTCCAACAACAAATTGTTATTCTAAACTACATGTAGGCTCACCAAGCTGCGTCTGTTTGTACTGCAGTGTACTTTCATCACAAACATTTAGGACCATTTCTAATTTCATTTAATGGGTTTCTTCTTTCATTATGAACGTCGGTCTATTTTCTTTCTTGCCCTCCCTCCCCTTCCCAACCCTATCCCAAAATATGTTATCGGGCAATCAAGACTCAACAAGCCGCGACGCATTTTTGTACACAATGTATAGTACATACAATGTACATGTACATGTAAATGCACATGTAATGGTACATGTACTTAACATAATAATACACGTGAGTGTACAACCCACAACTACTACGTCCAAGTACGCATGTGCAAGGGGAAATGTAAAGTTAACTACGCCTATTTATGTTAATTACCCACGTTCGTCCTGGGGAAAAAAACACGCGTACCGGCCATGGGCATGACTTGTTCACAGCCCCCAAGAGGTCACAAGAGTCATGTATATTTATTAGCTCGATTATTCTTCTGATTGACCACCGGTGGATTGACTGCTGATCAGCTAATATACCCCATGCATAATGACGTCAAATAACCCAAAAAGCGCCCCCACTAAGTCCAAAAGAAGGCAAATCATTGGACAATAGCTGTTCGTGTGACCTCACCGTATTGCGTTATGCATGGGGTCTTTCAGAACTGGGACACTACTGTTGACTTGGAATAGACACTTAAGGCCATAAATTGTTATGAACAAATATTCATCACCTAGTTTACTATCCATCATCGGGTCAATATCTCCTGAAAATTCAGAGAAAGTCCAATCAGGAATGTAATAATGATTTAATTAAAAAATTTCAGAAATGTTAAATTTGGACACAATATCTGTTAACACGATTGGATGTTTAGTGTAACATTCGGCCGCCCATGCCAACCAACGCGGTTTCTTTCAACAATATAAAGGTTAAAGAGACGCACATCTTACATTTTCTCCCACTAAATAAAAAACTTCAGAGTTCAAGTTATTTATTAAAAAGCACAAAATTTGTTAAAATTAAAATCATGTGTGAGTAATGAAGGCATGGTTACATTTTACTTATAGATGTTGAACATTAAACTGATTGTTTAGAAACGAGTAAAGAGAAATTTGCTTTGTTTTGTGCATCAAAATCACTTGTTTTAAAGTGAACAACAGGTTGTGGCTTCACACAAAAAATGTAGGAACATCAATACAGTTTCGGTGAATCATATGTTTTATAGCCAAAGACATTTAGAAGTTTCCGAGTTCGCAATGGATAGCGAGTCCGCTCAGGCTTTGAAGGAGATCGGATCCTGTTGTGGAAACCGACGTTGGGTTTTCATTTCCGCTGTGAAAGGCC
>JAMKCF010000404.1:0-24443 GCA_023634235.1 Pisaster brevispinus | reverse complement strand
CCAATGTCAGTCTGATGATGAGCGGCCTACTTTTTGGGGAAAAAAAATTCTTGTCAGTCTGTTGATTCATAGACTTTCTATTTTTGCAAGTCTGTTCACTTCTCAGATCAGCAGCTGCAGGAGCCGTGGATAGGAGACGTTGTGTGCATGTTTGTTGTTGTGGTTGTTGTTGTTGTCATTGTTGTCGTTGTTGTTGTTGTTGTTGTTGTTGTTGTTGTTGTTGTTGTTGTTGCTGTTGCTGTTGCTGTTGCTGTTGTTGTTGTTGTTGTTTGTTGTTTGTTGTTTGTTGTTTGTTGTTGTTGTAAAAATAAAAAATAAATAAATACAAAATAAATAAATAAACGAAAAATAAATTGAGCTATATTCATTGTGATGTTAATCAAACAGCTTGAAACATTTATAAACAGTGGTTTGAAATGAGTGTACCCCAGATGGTTGATGTAAATAAATTACTATCCTAGTAACACCCTTTTTAAAAATTGTTTGCTCTTTATCATCATGAGTCAGTAAGGAATTGATGTTTTTCATATAAATGCATTTTTTCCTTCAAAGGGTTAGATCCAAACACTGTCTTCATTTTATTAAAAAAGAAAAAGGTCATCAAATGGTTAACTATCAATGGGCAAAGTCTGAAGAAGAAAACAAAAATAATACAAAAAGACCACCCCCCCCCCCTCCATCCAACCAGAAACAACCCTCAAGCTCTATCTACTGACGGACTTTGGGTCAAAAGCCCGTTGGTCGGTAGAGCTCAGAGGGTTACAATTATCGCGACAATGTTCAACATCACCACAAAACGCAAGTCTTCAGACATTTTTCCATCGTTGTTATTGTCACAGTATTGTAATTGTACCTCGTTCGAATTTACATGTACTATTATTTTCGTGAAGTTTCAAAAGCAAAGTTGAGCGAATTTGAAATAATTAGGGCCTATTAAACTTAAAAATAAAAGAAAAAATAGGCCTACCATTTAAAAAAACCCATTGAAAATCAAAAACAAAAGCCAGGACACGGGTTATGAAGTGACCTTCATGTACAAGTCTTCTCCCGCTGACTCCGGGGGGCATCAGACACAACCCAGCATCCGCCGTGTTCCGGCGTTGGCACACGGCAGACAAACCCGACGGCCCGCCACACAAGCCAGAATCAACAAACTGACGGGGAGAGCTCTATTAAAAAAAATGGTCAGTATGTTGTTGGTTGTGTTAAAAATGGAAATAAAATTGAGTTTTGAGTTGAAATTGTAAAAGGAGTGGGGAATATTATTCTAAAATCCATTCACCTCAATAAAATTTCATATTTAGCCTTTGTTTGAAAAGTTACTGCCCGAAAAAAGTGTCCTACAACCCCTAAGCTGTACATCTTGTCCGTTTGTGCGTAAACGTGTGTGCTTTAGAAGTCAATATGACAAAACCATAACTCGGCGTATTTTGAAGAAAAAACAATGTTTCACCTTAAATGTGACCATCAAAAGTTAGAGAATGTTTTAGTCTTTAATTTAAAAGGATAAAAACCAAAACAACTTCGTGTTTGTACAAAATATGGCTGTTTTCTAGAAGCCCCGTTGCCTCCAAAATTAAAAAAATATGGTGTCATTCTGTGGTTCCTTCAACATGAGTTGTCTATTATCTAAAGTTGTGAAATGTGTCTTCCAACAATTGAGAAACAATCCACAAAAGTTTATCACCATCTTGTTTCTTATATATGATGGGTAAAAACTATTGTTTTATTAATTTTTAATCAGCTAAATTAACGCTTAAAAACTGTCATTCTGTGGTTTGTACAACTTGCTGTCTCTAACTATAGGAGATTTGACTGAAGAGTTCAGTATTTTTTTAATTTTTTTATAGAAAGTTCCGTAAGTACCTTCAATTGAAATAAAAGTTTGTGCAAAAATGAGGTCTGTTTAAAAAAAGGAATTTGTAAACTTCAAAACACTTCCTGCCATTGGAGTCCAAATGTCAACAGAGGGCTCTTTTATTGTCAATCTGTGGTCTGGGGAATTCCACCCTCGCCCAAAATCTTCATGATTCCCGTTCGTAGAAGCTAATGAATTGTTTTTCTTTAGACAAAACACTATTTATATTACTTTAAAGGTTGCAAAGGGTGCCATGATTTATATATTTGTAAAAAAAAAATTGATATGTAAAAAAAACTTATTTGTTTACTTTATCGCGATTCAGAACCGCAATGCATCATTGGGGGGGGGGGCAATTGGGGGGTGCAAATGCATACCGTGGTGCACGAAGTTCGCACTCACGGCCTATGTATTTCTCTGTTTAAACTGATAAGTAATTAATCTTATGATTTGAACGTTGCAACAACTTATTAAATTGTAAAGAACACAGTCGGTCGTCGTGCGCCTGGCTTTTTGACACATTATGCTCGGCAAGACAGCGCCCTCTCTTGGTATTTGCTGAACATCAGACTACAGTTCCTAACACGCAGGCGCAGAAAAAATGAGCCGGCTTAAAAATATTATGCTGCAAGTACGTCAAGTTACTTGTTTTTTTATGCAGTATTGATTTAGTTTTTAATACGTCATAAGTATTAATATTCACAAAAGTTTTGAGCGCCACACCCTCAGGCCGACGTGTGTGGTTTATTGGTAGCCATCTTGTTTGTGCATGTGCGTGCAACGGAAGTGTCAGATCACAGAGACACGACTGTCAAAGTATTTGTTATTACTGTCGCGGTATAAAGGGGGAGGGAGGGGTGATTTCGACGGTTCCTGTATGCTGTATATTGTAAGTACAAAGTATTACCATGGTAATAGTAATACCATGATTACCATCCAGTCCTGCCAGTACTGAGTATGTCCATCAAACTTTGGCAAGTTTATATCGATCGGTAGAAATAGTATGGGGGATGTCATGTAGTACTGGGATTCCAGTCCAGGCCTAGCACCGTAATATGGCAGAAATTAAATTTTACTTGGCTAGCTAGTGGAGGTTTTGCATCAGGCCACTGTTCCGTCCCAACTTGACTATTGTCCCGACTATAGTTGGGACTGGTCCCAACTTGAGTGTTAAAGTTGGGACGTCCCAACTATAGTTGGGATCGCAGAAAACGCAAAGCACCCCATGAATAAACCATAGAGAAAGGATCTCTGTCCTTTCTCTATGAATAAACTAAAAACATAATAATACTAGTGTAGTAAGTATCATAGAATGAAGTTTTTTAGACCACTTTCCCTTGTGAATATTTCAGATTAATTGTAATTTTGTTTTTTCCGAGAGAATGGAAACTAAATGCGTAGGCCTACCGAGACCATGGAGTAGAAATATTTCTTTTTCTACCTGAGCTGAGAAAGCGTCCGACCCGGCGGCACTGACCAAGCACTGACTCAGTGACTGAGCATGAGTCCGCTGTCCGCTGTCAGAACCCTCTATAAACACTATTTACACTGAGTTATTAGTCCACTGTGGGCAATAAACTATCATTCCAAACCAGTTTTGACATGAGTTTGTACAGAGCTGAGACCGCGACACCGGGTTTGAAATAAGAATCTTGTTAACGTCGATCGCATGATCAGGACCCATGATCGATCACGGTGTCCTGTTGAAGTCTATGGGCGATCCCAACTATAGTTGGGACGTCCCAACTTTAACACTCAAGTTGGGACCAGTCCCAACTATAGTTGGGACAATCATCAAGTTGGGACGGAACACCACTAAACTAACTGACTAATGACTTGACAGTAAGACAGTCTTTGTTTTCAACTTAATAAAAACACCTCATTTTGTTAATTCTGAATAGAAACAAAATGGTGGCAATGTTGACTCATCAATAATCATGTCATGACTTGACTTGCTGAGTGACTCATGTAGACTAATACATTTCATTATTTATTGAGCAATGAAAATACTTGATATAATCATATCCATGTTCCCTGAAGACAAATGAGATAAATCTTCTCTTCCTTGGGATGATGTCATACTCATACATAGCTTGTTGAAGAAAGTGAAAAATAGTCTGATAGGCCTACAATCTACATGTTTCAGAAAGTTTTTTCTCATTTTGATTCCGTTTTATAATTATAAAGATATTTCTGGTCCATTAAACATGTTAAATATTTTGAGCTACAGTACTGAGTACAAGCCCTGTGGAAATTTTCGCCCAAATTCAAGTCCGTCCACTGGCTTCTCGGTAGGCCTATTATGTCAAAGATGCAATGTATTCGGGCATTTACCATGGAGGTCTCCATGTAGCCTATATGCTGCATGTGATATAGGAATATCACTCTTCAGCATTGGTCTTTAAAAACAACAAATTTATAATTTATTTCTTTGTCTTAAATTTCTAAACAGGCATCAACTTAAAGGAGTGGGAAAATGGAAAAGACCGTAAGTACATCCAGGACGAGATTTATTATAGTTTATGCTTGGCTCACTATAAACAAATAGTTTTCCGAAATCCAACTCGCCAAAAGATGCTTCAACAAAAGACCAACTTGAACGAAAAAATTAATAACAGATTTCTGATACAAATAAAAACGATTTAATGAGAACATTTTATAAGACTAAGAGTAGATCATCAAAGAACATCAATTCCCAATAGAATACAGTAGAGCAAATACGTTTAATTTGTTCTTCACGGCCACAACCATTCATAATGCATTTTTTGTGCATTTCATAAATGGTTTGTTGTTATTTAAATACATAAAAACATTGATTCCCAAGAATTGTTTTAAAAAGTGAAGTGATTACTTAATAGACACAGACACAACATTCCTACATGTAGAAACAACTGCCCTATTCTATAACAAATTTTATTTTGACTTGAGATGCTAGTTTTGATTTTTTGCCAACATTTATTACAATTTGAATAGGTGGTTTTTTAAGCTTGTAAAGCTTTTAATAGCCATTATATTTCAGCTATTAGCTGTAGCTTCTGGGCCAAATAGGCATGCGATGTTGATCAAACTTAAATGTTTTTCTGCTTCATCATACTGAGCTTGATCATTCAGGTGGTTCACATTTTATCACATAATTAAATGTAAATTTTGCTTTCTGTGCTAGTTATGTCACACCAAATAATCCATGGATGTTACTCTTCTTTAATATTTAGGCTCTTTGGTTGCTGAGCAACATTGAAGGAGGACGAAACGAACATGTTTTTGATGTTGTAGGAGAAGCAGGAGATGGAGAAAACCAAGCACAGGTCGGAGAAGAAGATATGTTGGAGGGCGGAGATGTCATAGAAGAAGCAGAAGATGGAGAAAACGAAGCACAGGACGGAGAAGAAGAAATGTTGGAGGGCGGAGATTTCATAGAAGAAGCAGAAGATGGAGAAAACGAAGCACAGGACGGAGAAGAAGATATGTTGGAGGGCGGAGATGTCATAGAAGAAGCAGAAGATGGAGAAAACAAAGCACAGGACGGAGAAGAAGATATGTTGGAGGGCGGAGATGTCATAGAAGAAGCAGAAGACGAGGACAAGTTGTCAGAAGAATTTGAAGATGTGCTAGAGGGCAGAAAATTGGAAGGAAAGGAAAGGAACAAAAAATCTTATCTTCCGGTAAGGATTTATGATTGTGTGTGATAAATTACTCTTACCAAGTTATTTATGACAAACAAGGGATGTGGCTGATATTCAGGTTTTATACAATCAAAAATATCTCAATCTCATGTTTTATTATTACAACTACGTTCAAGGGGAATAATAATTAATACATAATTTTACACTTAGTTCCTCTAAATATTCGTTAAAAAAAAGAGCTCTGTTATTAGACAGAGTACAGGCCCCTGTAGATTTTACTATGAGCGCACACTAGTTTAAAAATTACACTGCAGTATGTACGGAATATTAAAGAACATGAATGAGGATGTGATTCCATGTACATGGGCATTTGCAGCATTTATGTATTCCACAAGAAACCTGGTACATAAGTGAATATGGGTTAATGATTTTAATTATGAGGGCTGATTTCACTACTTCTGTTTGTTTGAAAGCTTCTCTTATTGGATTAACATTCAGGGAACTAGAAAAGCACGCCGTTGCTCTATGTGTGGAGAAAAGTATTTATACCTCTCCCAACACTTGAAGCGCCAACATCGCGTGACGGATGATGTTCTGCGGAAACGCCACATGGGCAGAGCACGTGAGCTGTAAGTAATTTTATTCCATTGTGTTATTATACGCTTTTCATAGAGCTGTTCACACCATGTGGTTCTTGAAACCACCCAGGTTTTGATTACATTTATCTTTCATGTACTATGTTTACTGCAAACCGTACTATTGTATACCATGCAAAATTTCAAGTCCTACTCATGTTCATGGTGCTACTGCAAACCTTACTAGATTGTATCTCCACCATGCAAAGTTTCAAAGCCTACTCATGTACATGATGTTACTGCAAACCTCAGTAATTAGTATCTCCGCTATGCACCATTTCAAATCCTACTGATACTGTCTGCGCTCTATTCGATAACGAAATTTCAGTTGATGTTCAGTTGAGTAACAATGCAATAGACCGATTGCGCGACCAACATGACATGACTTATAGTGGGTGTAAAACATCAACAAACAAGGCTTCCTCCATGGGAAAGTGCCCCTGTTGTAAAGTACATGTAAAGGATGTCGCAATTTTGAAGCTAAAATTATCCTTTGTCTATTTAAAAGGGCTTAGCAACTGTGTTATTATTTACTAACAATAAAAATAAAGTCGATGGGTCACAGGTTAGCCTTTGCAGGTCTTTGCCATCAGCTGCAATAATGTAGCATCCACTAGTATAAGTCATGTGATAAAATAATTATACACACACTCACTGCACAATCAGTCTATTATTATTTGGATTTGATAAGTCTTATTCTTTTTTTATTTTGTTTAAACCCATTTCTAGTTATGGAATAAATCACCTTACAAATTAGGATTATTTGTAGCTGAGCAACAATTCAGCAGTTAACAATTTTTTTTTTTAAGGAGAGCTACCAATTGTGATAATTATTTTGTTTGTAACTAGTAATGATGGGAATTATGAAATATAATTGTTTGAATATTGTGCCATTATATACAGGGATCCAATCTGCCATTCAGGGAAAAAATCAACAATCTGCAAAGGCTATCCATGCCCATACCCGGGATGTAGTACCAAAGGGATAAAGCGCCTTGATGTGCACCTTCAAAGCCAGCATGGACTTAAGGTAGATACACAGAAGGTCTATGATAAATCATTTCAATTGTATTATCAATCTCCCTTAACCGTAACCATTATTTTCCAGACAACAGTCTTATGTAAGTACATGACTTTTTTACAATTAAAAGTTTCCATTCCAACAAAATTCTACGCAAGAATCAGATAAAGTTAATAGCAACCTCATGAAATTAAACGACCCAAGTTTTACTTCTTGAGTATACTCTGCTATACTGTACTCATATGCATCAAATGCATTAACAGTAGTTTGGGTCCGTTCAAGCCAGAATATATATTAAGTACTTGTGACAGTCCTTATGCATGCATACGAAATGTTCTTAATTCTATTAATACAACAGCATACTTTAGAATGTGCTTAGCCAAGTAAAGCCCAGTTCATACTTTGTGTGAATTGTGATTTTTTTTATTCTTTAAAAAAATACCCAAGACAGTTTCACTATTCCTATTGGTGGAGAGCGCGTCACGTGGGGGTGTTTTAACGATTGATAATGACAAGCTTGAGCTGTTTATAACCGGCTGGCGTCCGCGCGGCGCGCGCGCAAGATTATCACGCGTAACACAATTCATAGCTTTAAGTAACAGCGCGTAATCTATTTCTATGCGCGCGCGCGTACACACAACCCACGCGCATCAAACAGATTCTTCACAAAGTTTTTGAAAAAAATATTTCAAATCTTGAATTTTCAATTGTCAAAGTGTCTATAGTTGTATTTTTAAAATGTTTTTTAACAAAAGGGCATTTATGAATGGGAATAAAAGAGTAGTGACTCGTTCTTAAACGCCCGTTTAAAACCTTGTAGGGTAGTTGCCGGGCGAAATAAAGGCCCGAGCCGAAGGCGAGGGCCTTTATCACACGGCAACGACCCTGCCGGTGTAAAACGGCCGTTTAAGAACTCGTCGCTACCCTTTTATTCCCTTAGTTTAAGCCCCAGTAAGATTTCTATATCACTTCAATTTACAGCGCAAAGGATCACAATATATTTCACTATTAAATGCTGTGAATTTCAAGAGGGGGAGTGACTTCAGAGAGAAAGTAAAGATGGGGAGAGCGACATGTATTGCCGACAAAGAAGAGAATAAAAAACCATCAGAAGGTAATCTGCAGACTGCTGCTATTGTGTTTGTATGGAATTGTTTACAAACTTTGATAACAAACTTTGATAAAATGAATGCAAAGCACACACTTTTTTTGTGACGGGTGACTGTGAATTTGGATTAGGCTCTGAAGCACACTTAATCGACTATTGCTGTTTTTAACTTCATTGTTTGATGCAAAGTTAGTATTTAATTTGAAACAATACTCGGGCGATACTGAATTCAAAATTTGAATATCTATTGTAAGTTCGCTGATAAAATATGAATTTGTTTTTATGCAAAAATGAAAGTAAACCATCAAGCGCATAAATGTCACTCAGAAGATTCACTTCGCCGTGACCTAAGGCTGCTTGACAACCTTCAGCATAGCCTAACTGTGTTGTGTTGCAATAACCCTATAGGGTGGCACATTGAACCCCCTCGTCATACATTTGCAAGTAACTTTCCAATGCTACAACCCCCCACCATTTTTTCCTTTTTTTCTCTCGAGGGTCTCATTTCTACAGAATAATGTTTTATTGTGGGTCACTTGTTAACCAGGGCAAAATAATTTGAGTGAAAACTTTTGAATTTTGTTTCGATTTTTTTCCCCCAAGAAATTGGTAGTGATGTTTGATGCCTGTTAGTGAAAAACAAAAAGCTTGGTTCTTATAGAGTTCAACATTTTCATAAAAGTTGTTGGTTTTTAATTACAGAGACTGTTTTGACCTCATTTGAGGATTACTTGTATGCTTCACATGGCTGCAACAAGGGGGCGAGGAGAGCAGCCCGGTCAGCCAGGCGCAACTTGGAACTACTAAGCTTGCACTTAGAGGTTACTATTCCACAACTCCTAACACCACTTATGCCCCAGAGGTAAGAACAGTCAGTCTTGTTTCAATAATGCTGTTGCTCAAATCAGTTTGGTAAACAAATCTTTGTATCTGTACAATTGAGATGCTGCTCGATGAGTGTATAAGTGTGTCATTAAAAAAGTATACTTTTAAACAAACATGCATGTATATCTTCTTTCCTCCTTGTTAGAATTGTCAAACTGCTCACAGATAAGATGAGACCTGGCACGCTGACTAAATACTTGCATAGTCTAAAGAAATTCTGCCTCTTCCTCACCTTGTATGAGGATAATGCACGGTGCATTGGGCTTTGTCAGCCAGTGCTACATAAAACGATATTGACAGCAACAGACTTTATCAGGAGCATAAGCAGCCGAGTGTGTGCTCGACAGGCTGAGCTTAAGTCAAAAATAAATGGTATGCTGTTGGGTAATTCCCAAACAAAAAGTGTTTCTGTTCCAAAAATTGTTAAGGTGACTTCATTCACACCTTATTTTGGTTTATTTTTTGATTGGTTTTGTTAGGTACAATTCTTCCATCAAGTTTTAGATCCACATGTTTTACCTGAAGTTTACCTTGTCTCCCGTTGGAAACAGGAGTTTAAAGTGGGACAATATTTAGGGGCCTTGTTTGAGTTCCGACAATATTAACTTACATTTGGGCGTGGTCTCTGTATTGTGTGAAATAACATTTTATCCCCAGTTGATGTTTTGTCATAAGCTTTCTTTGTAATACTGCATCACCTATTGTTGTTGTGTTATTTATTATTATTATTGGTTTATTAAAAACACTCCTTGCAGCCCATGATTGTACATGAATTAAAAAACATCAACAACAACAAAATAAATACAGAGCAAAATGCCATTAAAGAAAAAAAGACAGAAATACATGAAATAACAGCAATACACTCTAAAAACTTTAGTTCGTATAAAGATAAAATATTACGTTCATTTGTTAAGTAATCTGGTGAGGTATGGCACAGGACTGTTTTTAAATCTGTTTGAGGTGAAAGAGTATTCATTAACGATCCAGTTTGATCTAAGGCTCATAGAATGGGAACTTTTAGTTTCAGGGAACCATTCGCTGAATCTACCCGAATTGTAAGTTTTAATGGCAAATTTTGTACAAAGAGAGTTCCTTCTATCATGGAGGGATGTCAGACCTAAAGTGGATAATGCTTCATCATAATGGGCAAAATTGTTTCCTAAAATAACACGGCAAACTCTTTTTTGAATAGATTCGATACGATTGGATTGTGTTAGGTGTATGTAATACCAATTTCCGTCTGGCCGTCCGTGTTCAGTGGAAATGTTAAAGTTTTTGTTTTAAGTTTCAGTCATTGAGTTGAGT
The DNA here is from genome assembly GCA_023634235.1 of Pisaster brevispinus. Classification (NCBI taxonomy): domain Eukaryota; kingdom Metazoa; phylum Echinodermata; class Asteroidea; order Forcipulatida; family Asteriidae; genus Pisaster; species Pisaster brevispinus. The sequence continues at coordinate 14,008 of JAMKCF010000404.1, read as the reverse complement.
TGCTTTTAGTATAACAAGCCCCAGTGCGACTGTTATAATATAATTGCCAGTATTGTTTTGTAATTTTCAACTATGTTTTCCAATAATGTCGAAGTTTTTGGAATTAAAAAAAATAACCCCTTTTCAGGCTCAAACAAAGAACCAAACTCAAACTAAAATCTTAAAGTTTTGAAATCATTTGTTTAAACAAAACCTCACATGTCACTGGTTCAACTTGAATGAGCTGAATAAATGAAAACCTTAAATAGTCATAACTTCTTATTGCAATGATGTACTGACTTGAAACTGAAATCAAATATTGCTTCTTACATTGAGATTCCAGGTTGAATGAGCTAAAACAATGAAAACCTTAAATGGTCATTACTTTATACTTGTCAATGTTCCCACCACCCCATTGACCATCAGTTGATCAAATGATTGTTTTTTCTGTCAGTCGTTGGTTCTATGTGGCGACTCACCATGGCAGCTTCGTTGTTCTAGTTTCATGTTGTTTTGATGTCTGTTGATTATTATTGTTGCAGTTGTTGTAATTGATAGTGTTGTTGATTTGTTGCTGGAATCAAATTACCAGGAATCAAATAATGTTAATTCAAAGCATTTTTTTCTCACTCCAGATCTTGTTATCAGTGGTTCAAAAGTGAGAAGCTGTGTAGAGAGGATTGATGCTGAGTTTAAGACTCTTACAATCGGTGAGGTTATTAAGAAAACTTACACTTTCTTGACAGTTTTAACATTAATTTTGATACATTGCAGAATCTGACAACAACAACAAATATATATTAGCACACTCATGATAACCCCACTTTTAAATGTATTTGGCTTAAAGTTGCTTATGTTAATTGGATTAACAATGTATTTCGGACATTGTTTTACAATTGTTTACTGAGTGGTAAAGCAAAAGAGATTAATCGTTTTGTCTTCTTTATTACAAACTGTTTTTTAAACAGACTATCCCAAAACAGGAGTTCCTGACTGGAACACTGTCCGAAGATCAAGAAACTTGCTGATGCTGAAGATTCTGTTGACTCAGGCCCACAGACCAGCAGTTCTGAGCAATGCCACCCTTGGCCAGTATCGGGGAAGGAAAGTAGTGATTGCTCCCGAAACATTTGAAGAAATGTCAGTTATTGAGGTAAGTAGAGTCAAATTCACACAAGATACAGACAGTACAGATGCTTCGTCCTTCGGATGGGACGTAAAGCCATTGGTCCCATGTGTTGTGTAACGCATGTAAAAGAACCCAGTGCACTTAACGAAAAGAGAAGGGGTTTGCCCCGGTGTTCTTGGCTGCGGCTGCTGTATGCGCCTAGCACCTTGTAAACCCTTATAAGGTGCTAAATAAATGGGTCTCAGAATCCACCACTGCAATAACCTATCTTTCTGAAAGTTTGTATATACTCAGCGCCTTGAGTACCTTGTTTAGTTTATACGTGCGCTATATAAGACTTCGATATTGTTATTATTATTATTATTAAATTGAGCTCATGATTTGATCATCAATGCAGGTTAGTCAACACAAGACTGCAAGACAAGGTCCAGCATCTATTGTCATCAATGAGATGCTAGATCATCAACTTAAATTTTACCTTCGACACATGCGACCCTACACTAAGTACTGTAAAGGTAGGTTTCTGGCCTGTCACATGTTTAGTTTACAAAGTGGATAATCAGACACCATCACAAGCGATTTTGAAACAGACATATTTTTTAGCAATGTTGAGTCAATAAGGTTAATATAATCGACAGTGAGTTTCCAAAACCAAAGCAACAAGGGTTAAAAAAAACACTAACAGATTTATTTCAAGATTGCTTGGTGATATGTTGCATACCATAGTTTCCAAAGAAGTGATGGGCAAAAAAAGTAAGAAACGATATTGTCCACATCATTAAGAAAAAATTGTCTCTATTGGCACATTAAAAATTGAAACATACATTTAAATAATAACAATTACTTATTGGCAAAAAGAAACAAAAGCAATTATGAGATAATAAGTTTTATTTGCAGCCTTAGGTTTAAGCTAATGAACTGCAGCTGGAGTAAATTGGCATAATATGTAACTGACAAGGACCCGGAATCATGTTTTTTTTTGTCAATGCTGTGTAGATATGAACATAAACGCGGAGGACACCTATCTGTTTCTGGATCCAAAAGGAGCAATAGGAAAAATCAGCCATGAGATAGAAACCGTGTGGGCTTCGTTTGGTAACACCGATACCAAAATTACAGCAACTATCATCCGCAAGACGGCTGCCACCAAAGTAAGCAATGATAACTTAACTATCATCTTAAAAGCATCACATCTCATGAGATATTTGTGAAATACATAAAGAAGGTAAAATGTGGGCTACCACACATTGCAAAACAATATTTTTTATATTTTGTTTCCCGTCTCTGGCAGGCAGTAAAAGCTCTTTCTCGGAGGGAAGCTGAATCTGTCGCCGAATTAATGGCTCATCGACCCGAGACTCAGAGAATGTATTATGTTGCACAACAAAATATGAGGGAGAAGGTTAAAGCGTCAAATAGTTTGTTCACAATCATGCAGTCGGTAAGGACAGTATTTCAATTATATTTAGCCCTGACCATGCTGTAAACATTTCTTAGGTTGCCCGCTACTTACACAGATAAAATTACTTATCTTGAAGTAGGCTTGATTCTGATTGGTCGATCAATAACAACAAGAGTGTGATACCTATATTGCACGGCCCATATTACACCCTGCTTCTTATGTGTTCTAATTGCGCGCCAAGTGTACTTGAATATAAATACGGCCTCGTTGGATATGGGACGCAGAAGCGCCATATTTGTCTGTATTCCACGAGCGCGCGTGTGATAACTTATATTGTTATGATTGTGTAGAGATACCCAACTAACAAATAAACAACCTTAAACTGTGTCATACAGAGCTTGGCTATTTATACCCTGCTGTAATTGTTTTGACCGACAAAAGCAGCTCACAACTTTTGTTGTATTTTAAATCCTCTCTGGAAATAGAAAGCTTTTCTTCTTTTTATTTGCAAGGGAAACATTATTTTAATTTGCATTTGCCTTTTCTATAGGATGAACCAGATGAGCAGCTAAGAAATGTGCCAGTGATGGTAAGCAATAACAATAATGTTTATTAAACAAAGAAAATCACTTTGAGACGGGTGTTGAAGTTTATGAATTATGATACGTGTATCACCTATGAAACAACAAAATGAACCAACACCAGGCGAGAACTGGGAAGAACTTCCCATCATTTATACACTTATGTAATCTACCTTTAAAAAGTGTCTAACTGGAAGTTAGGAAATCTCTTTTTGAGTTTCTTTTATGGGTGTTTTGGAATGCTATTATGGTATCATCACCCATATAATTGAAAGGATTTTCCAGCTTTTGCATTTTTATTATATTTTGACATTTTGAAAGGTTGTCTGCTGTGCTTATTTTTACAAATGGTAATTCATTTTTTCATTCCTTCATTGCTAAAATGCAGCAGCCATTTCCATCAACATCAGAACCTCAGTCTTCCTTGGAGACCCCAGTGAGTAAAATACATTCTAATGATTTCTCATTTTAACAAATCATTTTTATAAATAATAATGCAATTTTCCATTTGTTATTTGTCCATTTTGTCAGATTTAATTTACATCTGCTCCCTTTCTGAATTATTGATTTGTTTTTGACTTACTGTTGATGAAGCAAATGCTCAATACACACAGTCTAAACATAATGAGGCATAGTATAAGAGTTGTCCCTTTGTGGGCAAGAGTTCTCATTAGTTATAAATACCTTTTATACTTTGAAGGCAGATACCAAATGATAGAATTTAGGCTTATAATATTAGTATGTTCCTCGGTTTTTCTCTACCATCAGAATACATCTTTGTCAACAGCCAGTGTGCCAGCAGAAAAGCTACCTGCGGTAAGAAAAACCAAATGCCTTCCTGTAGAGTTTTATTTGGAAATCATGTTTTTAACTTTAAGTGTTGAGACCTAGTTAAACTCACTCCGCGGCAGTGTAGTTATTAACGAGAAGTCCCCTTGATCCACAAAGCGAAAGAAGTAGTCCAGGTATTAGTTAATAAGCAGGACAATTCTTTTCAGAACAGAGAAGTCTCCCCAATTCCGAATATTCTACTCTGCGACAGTAGAATAAAAAGCAAGACAAGTTCTCAAAGAACAAAATCCATCTAGCAAGTAGATATACACATGGTGTTACCGCAAAGCAAATATGTTTGTAAGTATTTTGAATGTCATACTCTGCTTTGCCTTGTCTTGTCCTGCTTTGCCCTGCTGTTGTTGTATGAATTCTCGGTGAAACCAGTGTTTCATACATGTAATCTTGAAATGGAATTCTGATGTCAAATTTAGGGTTGCGATGTTCTCAGGTTTCAGCTGAATGATTTATATATACATTTAATTGCTGAAATCAGATTTTAAGTGTGAGATTTAAATTAGTATAACTTGCGTTTTGAAAATCTAGATCCAAGTGAAGACTTTTTATCAAGCCAAGTCCACCAAGGAGCAAAAGAAAGGACGTGCGTTCACTGAGGGCCAGCAGCAGACCCTTCTCAAGCAATACCAGGAAATTCAAAAGGGGGGGATAACAGGGTTCAAACAATCGGTAAGCCTGATGGTTTTTTATTTTTTAAGCACCTTGCACATTGCTCATACATGTGCAGTTGTGTAATTTATATATTGACTAGGTGAGAATTGTTCAAATGTCAATTTCACCAAGGACGTGTCCACTTTGCTGTTCCGCTTTACCATCAGACCAGTTTCAAGGATAGAACTCTGTTAATAAGGGAATCAATGCTCTTTCTTTCCTATTTTCAACTATTTGTTTAATTTGTTTCAATTGTAGGCAGCTTTAATAAAAGCTAAATGTACAGATTTCGAGAAATTCTCAGCAAAACAACTTGCCGATAAAATTCGACATTCTCTAGATGGCCTGCGCTCTAAAGGTAATTAAATTCAGAATTTATTTAATTTTAAGGTTAAGATAAACATGTATAAGAACTAGTTTTAGCAGCTGAAACATAATAATGTTTTGTTTTAGCTAAAAAAAAACCCAGTTCTTTAAAAGCAAAGGTAGTTAACATGTATGCATAACAAAAGAGCTGCTGAAAAATAGCTCCACATGCACAAACCTTTGCAGATTGAAAGGCACTACTGGTCAACATTGCTGAAAGAATGACATTTACCTGACTGCTAAAAAATTGACAGTAAATTAGTTACTTTGCCACAATACTACAAATCCTTCATTTAGTTGAAATTGTCATACTAATAAGGGAATAAAAGAGTGGCGAGGAGTTCTTAAACGGCCGTTTAAAACCGGCAGGGTCGTGGCCGTGTGATAAAGGCCCGAGCCAAAGGCGAGGGCCTTTACCGCACGGCCACGACCCTGCAAGGTTTTAAACGGCCGTTTAAGAACGAGTCACTACTCTTTTATTCCTGTTCATAAATGCCCTTTATTAAAAAGCGAAATAATCTCATAATTACACACAATGTGACACTGTTACTTTTGCGAATGTTTTCGAAGTTTGCGAATTTTCAAAAGTGTTTGTAAAAATGTTTTGTGCGCATCGGTCAGTGTGTATACGCGTGTGTACACACATATTACGCGCTGTTACTAATAGCCATGAATTGCGTTCTGCGTAATTTAAATTGGTGTACATTAGCTTGCGTGCCCAACACGCGAAGCCAGCCGGTCTTAAACAGCTTCAGCTGTGTCTTTATCAACCATTTAAACACACCCACGTGACGCGCTCTCCACCAATAGGATTAGCGAAACTGTCCAGGGTATTTATGAATATAGAATAAAAATTCTCTTCATTTGGGTCTGGAAATAAGAGCAATTAAATAATGGCAGAAATGAAAAATACCTTTTTATGTATACTTGCAACAGTAAAAAATGATTTACTGAAGATTGATTTATATTACTATTTCAATACGGTTTGTTGAACAATTTGACCTCATACTTCTGATTATTGCTTACTAATTGAGAGATCATTTTGTTTTGTTTCAGTCTCAGTTACGCAAACCCCTCATGATGAAATCTACACAAGGTAATCTTGTTGGTTTTTTTTAAAGAACTCATATTTCCAAAGTTTGGTCAATACAAAGATATACCAAGTTTTAAATGCAGTAATGGTCATTAATTTTCACAGTGAATGACTTTCAGCCAAGAACTGCAAAATTACAAAAAAGTTATAGTCCATCCTTAAACCAATCACCAATATGCAACAATTTACAGAGCACAAGAGCAAACAGTGTGTGGGTTAAATGCATTAATCTTAAGAGTGTTGAGAGCAACTACCTTGAGATTAACCATTCTGTCAAATATTACCGCTTTAAATGATACATTTTTTTCTGATTGATTCTTGTTTCTTTTTTGTTTTCTTTTTTTTTCACTAACTTTTCCAATTCTTTAATTTTCAAAGATTGTAAATTGATAGCATTAATAAAATATGCCCACAAAATGGCGAAGCCACCAAAGGGGCATACTGTTTCAGACATTACTGTTTTCGGGATCCCCAAGAAGCCTACCATGTTTTTAGACCTAAGGCAAAATGTCAAGCTCATTATGGCTAAAAAAAATCAATTTTGTCTGAGCAATAACAACCACAATTTTGTTTTTTAAACCTAAATTTGTATAACAGGAGACAACAGGTTGTTCGCTCAGACGATGAGTAAGTACAAAATTGATGATTGTAGTTATATTATAAAAATAAATTACAGATTTGCAATCATGCACATACCAAAGCTGGTCTTCTTCAGAGCCTGTGTAGATATTATCCTTCTTATTGGAGCTGTTGGTACATACACCAGGCTTCTTATGAGGGTGGAGAACATCTCATGGCTTGAGCACAAGACCAAAGAATAGATTTATGGAGACATTCCACCAATCTCTGCTACTGTCGCTCAATGCAGAGTTCGCTTTGCTGGTCACTGCTTTCTTGCTAAAGACAAGGTCATAGAGTCTGAAATTGAGGACCTTCCAAATTTCTTGCTAAAGACCAGGTCATACCTGACATGTTAAATTGGAGACTGCCATGCCCTAATAGAGTACGCAGACCTTTGCAACTACATCAACGTGATAGGTAGAGATACAGAGTCTGAAATTGAGGACCTTCCAAACATGATGAGGGATAAACACCTCTGGCGTGACGTTGTGCATGGAATCTTGGTTGCAACAGCTAAATGCTGATGATGTTGAAAATACAGATATCATAAAAAATTGTTGTTATTTTGGTAAATTTTGTTTTATATAATCTGTGGGAAATTTACCATAAGGATGACTCTCACTTATTTAAAAAAAAGAAACATTAAGTAAACTTCTAAACATAAGCATGACATCAGGTTTAACATAGGGCATGCATCAGTTAAGCAAAAGCCACAACTCTAAGTCAACAATCCCAGCCATATCCTGTTTTGGGCTCTCTTGGCATACGGTCTGCGCTCCAGCTGGGGTTTATTGCGCTGGGGAGAGTATGTTTATTGTCACGTGGCATAAGCATTTTGGATGGGATTGTTTGCTGAAGTGTTGGCAAACTGCAAGTAAAACTAGCACAACTATGATTAACAAAATGCAAGGTGTCCATGCTTAATAACAACACTGTTCTGGTTTTTACAGGATTGCAGTTTCATCTGTCAGTACAAGTGACCTCAGAAGACATCTTCAAAGGAACACTGATTACCTTAGGAAAATATCCTGTGGCAAGGTAATTTACTCTAGTTTTTATGACTCTACCTAAAAAGAAAGCAGTACCATAAAAGTGTCTTGTATTTCAGATTTGTTTATATGATCAAATTGCTTGAAGTTTACATTCTCAGAATCATATGGTACGCCTGTCTCTTTGCTTTAAAAAAAAGTATGGTGCAAGATTCAAGTAGTTTGTGGTGGTGATTTAAGAAAGGCCGTAGTAGGGTGAACTTTATAAAAAGGCAACCATTGCTTTTTCTCACTGTGTATAATGGGTTTGTTATATCCTTGTATCACTAATATACAGACTGACAGTTGGAGGCACCAGCAATACAAGAGGGGAGGCATAGGCAGAGGTAAATTGTAGCCATAGTAACACCATATCTTGTTGATGCACTGAAAACAAATTAATAAGGGAATAAAAAGGTAGCGATGAGTTCTTCAACGGCCGTTTAAAGCCGGCAGGGTCAAAATTTTCGGCCGTTTGGGGTGCCCATGTAAAACATTGTAGGTCAAAGTTTTTGGAACTTCGTGAAAACGCAAAAAGCCGGAGCAGATTTTGCGCTGTAGTATTCGCAAGGCACGCATGTAACAAAAAGGTTTTTAGCCTTTCGTGAAAATGCACAGGGTTTTGAGGTTTTTGTCCTTTACCATCTTAGCATATCTAAGAAACTAGATGACTTTCGGTCTATAATTTAGTAAATTGTTAGATACCGTCCGTTAAACTAAATCAAAGCCACAAAAAAACATTGATTTTTCAGGTTTTGTCCTTTCGTAAAATTGCTGATGATATGCTCCAACAGTTAAATATTTTATTGGATAATTTGTATTACTCTAATAAGTATTCATAAATACCTGGGACAGTTTATCCATTCTGATTGGTCGAAAGGGGATCACGTGGGGGTGTTTAAAAGGATGATATAAACACAGTAAAAAGTGTTGTAACGTCTGGTTTTCACCAATTATTTCTTGATTTTCTAAAAGTCAATAAAAATAAAAAGTATATGGATTTCAAGGCATTGCTTGGTGAAGATATGTATTACAAGCTGAATATTATAAAAAAAAGAATGGCAAATTTAGACCATCAGCTTCTTGGCTGTGAAAAAAAAGGAAGGAGCTCTTTTGCATGTCTATCACCATGCAAGGTCTTAAATGGATGCAGTAGTAGTTAAATAAAAATTTAACACTTGGTCACAACTCTTTTCTTTTGAATTATATTGATTTCTTCTCGCAGATGGTTTGTAAAAGGTTGTTACTTTTTATTTTTAGAGGAGCTTACTTCTTCAGTATATGCATACCCGTTTGACGAGGACCAGCATGAGATTTTTTTTGAAGAACTTATGGCAACCTTTTGTCCTGGGAGCACTCGTGTAAGTTAATTTTATCATACAATTCCGAAAGCTGGAGCTCATCTGAAAGATATTAAATTTTCATAAGAATGACATTTTTGTTACATCAACCACATTCCCCCAAATCAGAGTTGGTGTAAGGGTAGACAAGTAAAATATGAACATAAAAAAGCCCTAATGAAAGTTGACAAATTCAGAACATATCTTTAACCTCCAGTTAAAATGGTGTAAAGTGCACTTACGGCAATTTGATATGAGGTTAGAGACTTGTTGATGAATGAATAACAAACTGAATCTGTCTTCTGAGAGACTCTGTAAATGACCAAAGATTTCTGCTCAACAATTTTCTCACAAAAACTATGCATAATGTGGATCAATTTTGACAAGAATAAAAATGCAAAGTGGCAAGAAGAGTACATGTACATGCAGTATATAGCAATGGCAATTCCACTGTCCTTGGCAGGTATGCCAACTATCACACATGATTTGCTTGCTCAATGCCACGAATTTGGTTTTGTTTTTGTTGTGCACATTAGATATGTCCTCCAGTACACATTCTTGTCCAACCTTAAACATTACAAAGTTTACATTTTTGTTTTTTATTTCTATAATTATTTAATGTCTATTGAATGAAGGTACCTTTTTCTTACTTAAATGTTTATGTTTGTGTTTTCTTATGTCTTTGCAGTGGCTGGATTATGTATCAAAGGTTCTGATTCCAGAGGCAATGATCAAGGTATGCCAGGACATTCTCGGAATTAAAATAGAAGAGGCTGTGGAGTTTTTGGAAAAACAAAATATGGGTTATAAGTAGGACAGGTGGGAAGTCTGTCGGTGAGTCAGGAAGTAAAAGTATGGGTTATAAGTGGGAAGGTGTGAAGTCTGTCGGTGAGTCAGAAAGTAGAAGTATGGGTTATAAGTGGGAAGGTGGGAAGTCTTGTCGGTGAGTCAGGAAGAAGAAGTATGGGATATAAGTGGGACAGGTGGGAAGTCTTGTCGGTGAGTCAGGAAGTAGAAATATGGGTTATAAGTGGGAAGGTGTGAAGTCTGTCGGTGAGTCAGAAAGTAGAAGTATGGGTTATAAGTGGGAAGGTGTGAAGTCTGTCGGTGAGTCAGAAAGTAGAAGTATGGGATATAAGTGAGACAGGTGGGAAGTCTTGTCGGTGAGTCAGGAAGAAGAAGTATGGGATATAAGTGGGACAGGTGGGAAGTCTGTCGGTGAGTCAGGAAGTAGAAGTATGGGATATAAGTGAGACAGGTGGGAAGTCTGTCGGTGAGTCAGAAAGTAGAAGTATGGGATATAAGTGGGACAGGTGGGAAGTCTGTCGGTGAGTCAGGAAGTAGAAGTATGGGATATAAGTGAGACAGGTGGGAAGTCTGTCGGTGAGTCAGAAAGTAGAAGTATGGGATATAAGTGGGACAGGTGGGAAGTCTTGTCGGTGAGTCAGGAAGAAGAAGTATGGGTTATAAGTGGGACAGGTGGGAAGTCTGTCGGTGAGTCAGAAAGTAGAAGTATGGGATATAAGTGGGACAGGTGGGAAGTCTGTCGGTGAGTCAGGAAGTAGAAGTATGGGATATAAGTGGGACAGGTGGGAAGTCTGTCGGTGAGTCAGGAAGAAGAAGTATGGGATATAAGTGGGACAGGTGGGAAGTCTGTCGGTGAGTCAGGAAGTAGAAGTATGGGATATAAGTGAGACAGGTGGGAAGTCTGTCGGTGAGTCAGAAAGTAGAAGTATGGGATATAAGTGGGACAGGTGGGAAGTCTTGTCGGTGAGTCAGGAAGAAGAAGTATGGGTTATAAGTGGGACAGGTGGGAAGTCTGTCGGTGAGTCAGAAAGTAGAAGTATGGGATATAAGTGGGACAGGTGGGAAGTCTGTCGGTGAGTCAGGAAGTAGAAGTATGTAATATAAGTGGGACAGGTGGGAAGTCTGTCGGTGAGTCAGGAAGTAGAAGTATGGGATATAAGTGGGACAGGTGGGAAGTCTGTCGGTGAGTCAGGAAGTAGAAGTATGGGTTAAATAAGTGGGACAGGTGGGAAGTCTGTCGGTGAGTCAGGAAGTAGAAGTATGGGTTATAAGTGGGACAGGTGGGAAGTCTGTCGGTGAGTCAGGAAGTAGAAATATGGGTTATAAGTGGGACAAGTGGGTATAGTCTGTCGGTGAGTCAGGAAGTAGAAGTATGGGTTATAAGTGGGACAGGTGGGTATAGTCTGTCGGTGAGTCAGGAAGTAGAAGTATGGATTATAAGTGGGACAGGTGGGAAGTCTGCCGGTGAGTCAGGAAGTAGAAATATGGGTTATATTGTGGGACGGTGGGTATAGTCTGTCGGTGAGTCAGGAAGTAGAAGTATGGATTATAATAAGTGGGACAGGTGGGAAGTCAGGAAGTAGAAGTATGGGTTATAATAAGTGGGACAGGTGGGAAGTCAGGAAGTAGAAGTATGGGTTATAAGTGGGACAAGTGGGTATAGTCTGTCGCCGAGTCAGGAACTAGAAATATTGGTTTTAGTGGGACAGGTGGGTAGTCATGGGTCGGGTAGTAGAACTACATGTGTAGAGGTAAATATCGGGTCAGCTTGATGATCTTTACATGTAGTTATAGATGATTTGTTCACAGTAGTATTTTAAAAAGAAACACTTTCCACTGGAGTAAATTTTAAAAGGTTTTGTCAGCAGTTTTAAATTTGTCCAGGTTAATGAATTTTGTGTCAGTTTCTTATCTGGAATGCTCGAGCGAAAGGGATTTTACCTCCAAATAGTGACCTCAGTCATTTGTTCTCCCATCACCCAAAAATATGTGACATATTCAAATCAGCAGCAAGTCGCTATGTGCAAAGCAGAAACAACAGTTCTGTTTCCAATGTTACAAGTAAATATTTCAAATTGAAAATTGTTTACTTCTCAAAAACTTAAATATGCGAACAATTTGGTTGGAAATATAAGTTTATTGTCAATTTACCATTAATTGATCAAATGTAGCACAAGTGACCTATAAATTGTATCTCTTTTATTACCTTTAAAACAGAATGAATTAATAAATGCCAACTTTAAATACCAAACTCGTTTTGGTTTAAGTTTTTTAAAGATTAATTTATCAGTTTGGTAAGGTGTCTGCCATAATTAGACTGATCTCTCATGTTCTCAAGTTGCATTAAACAGGTGAACATAATGGTTGGAAAGATAAGTTTATTGTCAAATTACCACTAATTGAATGTTGTAGCCAAGGGACCTATAAATTGTATCTCATGTATTACCTTGACAGTTGAATGAATTAATAAATGGCAATGTTGAATGCCAATCTTGTTTGGTTGAAAGAAGAAAAAATGTTATCTCATGTATTTTGAAATGAATTAATAAATAGCAATGTTGAATGCCAAACTCGTTTGGTTTAAAACCATTGTCTGACTGATTCCTCAAGTTGTTATTATTTTTCTTTAAAGACACTTGCTTGTCAAAAAGGGGTTGTTATGGGTTTTTTGTTTACAAATATATTTTTCCGAGTGCAGCACTATTGTGGGTAGATCTCAAATTATGCAAATCCATACTAATTTTCAACTTTAGTCATCAAATTCTTGGAAAAGAGCTGAACTTACAAACATTTTGAAATAATCAGTGCTTGCCCGATGAGCACCATGAAATTACTAAACCACAGACTGACGCATACTGCACTGCAAACAGATTGAACATTTTAAATATAAAATGTTTCAATTAAAATATGAAGTTTTAAAAATGCACAAGAAACATGTCTGATGAAATTACAACAGAAAATCAACAATAAATCGATTTATATGCCATTCAAAACTTGTTTTGGTTTAAGTTTTTTAAAGTTAAATTTATTAGTTTTGTAAGGTGTCTGCCATAAGACTGACCTTACATTAAACAGGTGAACATAATGGTTGGAAAGATAAGTTTATTGTCAAAGTACCACTAATTGAATGTTGTAGCGCAAGGGACCTATAAATTGTATCTCATGTATTACCTTGACATTAGAATGAATTCATAAATGGCAATGTTGAATGCCAAACTTGTTTGGTTTGAAAAAAAAATTGTCTGATTAATCTCTCAAGTTGTTATTATCTGAAACTGACAAAATTCTGTAGAAAGTCACGACCTAATCGGGTTTGAGGGTCATGAACAGAAATTGTCTTCTGGTGGGAAATGCTCAAAGAAGTTTTATGTAGATGGACATGTATATGGGATTGTAAACTCAATAATTATTAGCAGGACCTCAGACCCCCCCCCCCCCCACACACACACACACACGCACACACAGAATAAAACAAGGACAACAAACAAAAACTTACTTTAGGCCTGTTGTGTTTTACTTTGGACTTAAAAGTATTACAACAAATATGTCAGTATGTTGTTTCTACACATGGAGACACTTGTCGAAAAGGGGTTGTTATGGGTTTTTTGTTTATAAATATAATTTTCTGAGTGCAGCACTATTGTGGGTAGATCTCAAATTATGCAAATCCATAATAATTTTCAACTTAACTCATTAAATTTTTTAAAAAGAGCTGAACTTACAAACATTTTGAAATAATCAGTGCTTGCCAGATGAGCACCATGAATTTACTAAACCACAGACTGACAGAAACTGCAAATAGATTGAAAATTTTAAATGTAGAATTATATATGTTTCAATTAAAAAATGGAGTTTGATAAATACACAAGAAACATTTCTGATGAAATTACACCAGAAAATCAACCTTAAATCAATTTATATGCCATTGAAAATCATAACAATAGTCAAGTTTATATGCACAATTACTCATCAAATGTCAATCAACAAACTGACCACAATTCTCAAACTGACAAAATCCACAAACTGACAAAACGAAATTGCTGAACCACAGAGTGACAATTAGTTCCATTTCAGCATGTGCATTTTTGTCAGTCTGTGGTCAGGATTGTAAAATGCTAAACCACATTCTGACACAGCGTGCACAAATGTATAGGCATGGAAC
>JAMKCF010000403.1:0-24529 GCA_023634235.1 Pisaster brevispinus | reverse complement strand
AATCAATGCTAGTAGATTGTGTCGGGTACAGGAATAGCAAACAGTCTTAAACCAAGCACGAAGAATGATTCGGATACAGGAATAGCAAACTGTTTTAAACTATAACATAAGGAATAGCGAACTGTCGTAAACTATGCTAGTAGATTGTGTTGGGTACGGGAATAGCAAACTGTCTTAAAATGTAAGATGAGAATATGTCGGGTAGAGGAATAGCAATTTGTCTTAAGAAGATTTGGAAGAATATGTTGGATAAAGGAATAAAAAAAATGTTCAGTCCCTCATAACTTGCCACCTAAATGATTTTTGAGTCAATGTTGTGCTGTCTTTGGTTTTCTTTGAGGCTCCTGTTATGTAGTTCCTCAAAATTTAAGCGCTCCAATGATTTTCAACTTTTAAATTGTTCATGAGCCAGTGTTGTGCCGTCTCATCATTTTCTTCAAACATGATGACATTTGATAAATGTTTACGACAGTGTTGAATTAGTTTGCAGATTATTTTCTGAATCAAGAGAAGAATCCATCATGGACAAAGCTTCTTTCATTCGAACATGTTCTCATCAAGGTCAATTTGGAATGTCATGTTTTGGATGGCTATGCGTTGCTCCTTTCTCTTTGAAGGTATGTTGACAATTTTAAGTTCCCCTGTGCATTGTTTTTCAGCTCTCGTTGTTCAAAAAATAGTGTTGTGACGTCTGTTCCATTTCTTGGAACCTCATGTTGTCCTGTTCTCATAGCATGGCACCTTAACCCTTTCAATACCGCATTGTTTATAGGGGTCACACTGCTGTGTACCGCATTTTTTCACACAAAAAGCAAAGTGCAGTGTTCACATTTTTAAATCTTGATTTTCTGTGTGAAGACATATTTTTGTAGAAAAACTTTGTGCATACAATTTGTAGCTAATGAAATGACCTTTCATATGATGTCAAATTTGTATATATTTTGTCCTTTGCCACCTCGATCGGCACGAATGAGTCGAGGCCCGCCGAGTCCATGCCCAAGCCCACGGCGTTGAAGGGGTGCAGTGCTCGGTCCAGCTACCGGTAAATCGTCAGGATCGCTGCCATCATTGTACTTGCCTTGCGACGAAACATCACGAGTTTCATCCGAATCTTCACTAGGTTCTTCTTCAGATATTTTCAAGTCCAATTCGGAGTCACTAATGACAAACATTTCAACCGGGTCACGAACAGCCATGATGGTGATTTTTTGTCGGCAAAACGGAAGCGTGAAATCTGGAATTACTGCTGCATACAATGTAGTTTTTCTCGGAAAATCGTAACGGCGACCCCCTATACAATACACACCATTGTAAAGCTCGATAAACAAGCTACCCGTCTATATAAAGGTCAACAACAGAGGGCGCCAAACAAAATAAAAACAGGGTCTCAAACGCCACAACTTTTTTTTTTTGAGTAAACTTGACATTGGTACGGAAGCACTCACGGCGCTTGGTCAAGTGAACTCGACAATGGTATTGAAAGGGTTAATGATTATTCAACTTTCAAATCATTCCAGAGCTGACGTTGTGCTGCTTTTGGTTTTCTTTGAGGCTCCTGTTGTCTAGCCTCCCAAAAAACTTGCAATCTATTGATCTAATCTCAAACTGGTTCCCCAGTGTGATGAGTATTGATAAAATGTTTAAGAACATATGTATTATTTTGTTTGCAGAAATGTCATGAAATGTCACAGAAATGTCATGAAATGTCATGTCAGAAATGTCAAAAGTCATATGTTTTTAACTCTAAATAGCTGATGTTGTGCAGTCCTTTCAATTTCCCCAAAATGTCTTGTCCAGTCCTTCAAAACTTGTTTCCCTAATATTTATCAGCTCTCAAATTACTCACATGCCAGTGTTTTACTGCTTCTTAAATTTTGCCCAAGCACAATTTTAGATAAAGTGTTTATGACAATGTGTCTTATTTCTTTTTGGAGATTATTCACTGGTTGAAGAGAGCATTCATCATGAGCAATTTCTGAAAACCCATGTTGTGCAGTCTGTCATAACTTGGCACCTTAATGATTGTTCAACTCTTTATTCACAAGCTGATACTGTGCTCTCTTTGGTGTTTTTAGGCTGTTGTTGTGTAGTCCCTCAAAATCTGAGTGATGTAATGATATTTCAACTCTAAAATTTTTCATAAGCCAATGTTTTACTGTGACCCTCATAAATTGCCACCTGCCGTTGTGATGATATTTTTTAACTCTGAAGATGTTGAAGAGCCATTGTTGTGATATCTCTTCAATTTCCCTCAAAACTTGTTACTCTTGTATTTATCAGCTCTCAAAATACTCACATGCCAGTGTTGCACTGCTTCTTATATTTTGCCCAAGCACAATTTTAGATAAAGTGTTTATGACAGTGTGTCTTTTATCTTTTTGGAGATTATTCACTGGTTGAAGAGAGCATTCATCATGAACAAAGAGATGCTGCTGCTATCAAGGTCAAGTTGGAGTGTCACTTTTTGGATGGCTATGCATCTCTCCCTCCTTTTCTAAGGTATGTTTGAAAATTGACATTTCTTTTTAGTTTTTTATCCCTGCACAATGATTTTTGTATGCGAAATAATGATGTGCCGTCTCTTCAATTTCTCGAAACCCCATGTTGTTCAGTCCCTCATAGCTTGGCATCATAATTAATGGCCAACTCTCAAATTATACACAATCTGATGTTGTGTTGCCTTTGTTTTTTTTTAACTCTTGTTGTTTATTCCTTCAAAATCTGAGTGATATAATGACATTTTAACTCTCAATTTGTTCATGAGCTAATGATGTGCCGTCTCATAATTTTTTTTAGAACTTCATGTTTTCCTGTCCCTCAGATCTTGCCATTGTAATGATGGTAATTTCTGCTTGGTTGTGAAGCCCATGCGTTGATTTTCATCTCTTTAATTGTCTACGAAACAATGATGTGCCATCTCTTCCGTTTCTCGAAACTCCATGTTGTCCAGTCCCTCGAACTTAGCACCTTGATTAGTGTTCAAGTCTTAATTTATACTCACAGGCCGTTTTTGTGCTACTTTGGGTTTTCTTTTTGGCCATGATTTTGTGATCCCTCACAATCTTATAGATCTAATGACCTTCGACTCCTAATATGCTCACTCCCCAATCTTTTGCCGTCTCATCATTTTCTCTGAGCCTTGTGTTGTCCTGTCCCTCAAAACTTGCCACTTAATTGATTGTTCAACTTATTTTGAACAAATTATTCATGCTTCTATCTTGGTCAACTTGGAATGTCATGTTATGAATTTGCTGTGCATCGCTCCCTCCTTATCCGAGTTGTGTTGAAATGTTGTTTCTCTATAGTTCTGAAACCCTGCACAATGATTTACAACTCTTTAATTGCTCATGAAACATTGTTGTGACATCTCTTTTAGTTTTTGAAATCTCATGCTGTCCTGTCCCTCCTAAATTTGCAGCTTAATGATTGTTTAACTCTAAAAATATTCACACGCCGATGTTGTTCAGCCTTTGGTTTTTTATTAATAAAAGATGTAATGCTATTTTACCTCTAATATGTTCACTAGCGAAAGTTGTGCCGTCTCATCACTTCTCTGAATCTCATGATGTCCAATCCTTCATAAGTCGCCACCAAAATAATTATTGAAATTTCAAATTAATCACAAGGGTTTTCTGTCTTAGATTTTCCTCGAGACCCCTGTTGTCAAGTCCCTCAAAATAAACCGATGTGAATATATTTCAACACTAAAGATGTTGAAGAGCCATTGTTGTGATGTCTCTTCAATCTCTCAGAGCCTTATATTGTCCAGCCTCAATTAACTTGGCACCTTAATAATTGTTCAAACCTCAAATTATTCACAAGTCAATGTTGTGCTGCTGTCTTTAGGCTTTTGTTGTGTAGTCCCTCAAAATTTTAGAGATGTGATTTTTCAACTCTTAAATTGATCAAGAGATAGGGTCATTCCATGCCAACTCACCTAATTTTTTTAAAATTTGACAGTGACTGACTCAGATTTTGTTCTTATTTTTTTTAAAGAACCCTCTATAGGTGTTATGAACACACACACATATTTTTCTGCCAAATCTTTTTCGTTTTTGAGATACCACCCCTTGAACAATGTAGCCCTGCCCCTTTTTTTTAACCCAAATGTTGTATCGGTGGGCAAGCGCTACATACGCAGTGTGGACTTGAGAACAAAAGAGGTCCACATAATGTAGGGATCTGAAGCACTATGTGGACTTACACACGTCCACACAACGTTATTTGCAGTGTTGAGGAATAGGATTTGCCTTAAGTGTACAGAACAAAGGAATGTCCACACAACGACTGCAAAACAAGACTGTGTGAGTTTTTGGCAATTTCAGAGGCCCACATCTCAAAATCAAGATAAGATATACCCCTGATAATTCATATTTGTGATGACTGGTACTCAAATTATCAAAATCTACTGTTACAATTGGTATTCAAAATTTATTTTTTGTGTAATGGGTCCTCAAAAAGCTCAAATTCTACTGATGTGAGGGACTTTTTGTAATTTTTGAACCCCCCTTGTGCCAACATGAAATGTCAGTTTGCTTTTATATGACACATGGGTAATGTCTAGGTACATATTAGTGCCCCCAAGCAAGAAAAGACCAATCACAGATTCACTGGGTGTTTGACAGGGGTGGAAATATGGGTCCAGAGTTGAAAACGCCCAAAATACCCCTTCTATTGGATTTTTGGAGATGTGGCACATTACTCAAGGACTTGACAATTTTTTATCTGAAAACAGTATATATGGGCTAGGTCTGTAAGAAAATTCAGATTGGTGTTTTAAATTCTTCATGGTAAAATAAATGTTTGTGTGAAACAGGTATTTTCCCTTTATTGTAGTACACATTAATACTAAATACACACATGTAGTCTGTTTGGGGAAGTCATAAACTTAAATTCACCTTCCAAATCACATACCCCTGAGTGTCTAAAGGCTACTCAAGAATCATTCCAGAGCTGATCTTGTGCTGTTTTTGGTTGACAGTGAGACTCATGTTGTCTAGTCTCTCAAAAAATAGCAATCTAATGATATTTCAAATCTCAAATTGTTTTCAATCTCAAATTGTTCCCTCCTTTGTAATTACTATTGATAAAATGTTTACGAATATATTAAAACTTATTTTGTTTGCAGAAATTTACAAGTCATATGTTTTTTACTCTAAATAGCTGATGGTGTGCAGTCTTCAATTTCCCTAAAATATCTTGTCCAGTCCTTCAAAACTTGTGACTCTAATAATTATCAGCTCTCAAAGTATTCCAGACCTGATGCTGTGCTGTATTCGGATTTCTTGTTGTCTCTTTGGCAAACTAATGTTTTCAATGTTCAAAATAATCATACGCTGGTGTTGTACTGCTTCTTAAAATTTGCCCAGCACAATTTTAGATAAAGTGTTTTTGACAGTGTGTCTTCTTTGGTTTTGTAGACTGACTGAAGAGAGCATTCATCATGAGTCAAGACTTCATTCATCAGGAGATGCTTCTATCAAGGTCAAGTTGAAGTGTCATGATTGGGATGGCTATGCATCGCTCACTCCTTTTCTGAGGTAAGTTGAAAAATGTCATTTCGTCCAAGTTCTTAATCCCTGTGCAATGATTTTCAACTATTTAACCGTTCTCGAATCAATGTTGTGAAATCTCTTCAATTTCTAGGAACCTCATGACAATCTGTTCCTCGTAACTTGCCTTGTTAATAATTGTAATTTCTCCTTAGTTGCTATTGAGTTTCAACTTTTAAATTGTTCATGAAACAATTTCCTGCCGTCTCTTCAATTTCTGAAATCCCATGTTGGGCACCTTAATGATTGTTCAACTCTCTTATTATTCACAAGCTGATACTGTGCTCTCTTTGGTGTTTTTAGGCTGTTGTTGTGTAGTCCCTCAAAATCTGAGTGATGTAATGATATTTCAACTCTAAAATTGTTCACAAGCCAATGTTGTACCATCTTATCATTTTCTCTGAACCTGAAGTTGTCCTGTGACTCTCATAAATTGCCACCTGCTGTTGTCAAGACCCTTAAAAAATAACCGTTGTGATGATATTTCAACTCTGAAGGTGTTGAAGAGCCATTGTTGTGATATCTCTTCAATTTCTTGAAACCCATGTTGTCCAGTCCCTGAAAACTTATCACCTTAATTATTGTTCAACTCTCAAATTATGTAGAAGCCGCTGTTGTGCTATTTTAGTTTGTTTAGAATCTTATTGTGTAGTCCCTCCAAATTTTATTAATGTAATGATATTTCAACTCTAAAACGGTTCTTTTTTTTAAATATATTGTCCATTACCTGATGTTGTGCAGTCTTTGGATTTCTTTTAGGCTCTCAAAATTTAAGAGGTATGATTATATTTCAAGTCTGAAATTGTTCTCGAACCAATGTTATGCTGTTTCAAGAGCCAAGTGTGGCATCTTTTCATTTTCTGTGAATTTGATGTTGTCCAATCCCTCATAACTTACCACCTTCAAAATTGCTCTACTCTCAAATTATTCATGAGTCAACTTTGTACCGTCTTTGGTTTCTTTGAGGCTTATGTTGTCTAGTCCCTCCAAAATGTAGCACTCTATTAATGCTCTTACATTGTTCAGAAGCCACTGTTACATTGTTCATGAAACAATGTTGTAAGGTCCCTTCATTTTCTAGAAACCTCTTGTTGTCTAGTCCCTCATAAATTGACACCCTAATGATTGTTCAACTCTCAAATTATTCATGAGCCAATGTTGTGCTGTCTTTGTGGTTTTTTTTCAGGGCTCTTATTGTGTAGTACCTCAAAATCTACTAGATCTATTTCAATTCTAAATTTTTCACAAGCCAAAGTTTTGCCGTCTCACCATTTTCTCTGAACCATATGTTGTCTAGTCCCTCAAAAATTTCAGTGCTCTTGTGATTTGCAACACTTACATTGTCTATGAGCCACTGTTGTTCTGATCATTTTCTTCAAGCTTGATGACAAAGGTTTTATTATTAGAAGATGCTTCTATCTAGGTCAACTTGGAATGTCATGTTTTAAATTTTTGTGCATTGCTCCCTTCTTCTCTGAAATATGTTGTTTCTCCATAGTTCTGAAACCCTGCACAATGATTTTCAACTCTTAAATTGCTCACGAGACATTGTTGTGACGTCTCTTCAACTTCTCAAAACCTCATGTTGTCCAGTCCCTCCTAACTTCGCACCTTAACTCTCAAATTTTTCAGAAGCCAATGTTGTTTAGTCTTTGGTTTTTAATTAAGGCTCTTGTTTTATAGTCTCTCAAAATCTAAGAGATGTAATGCAATTTCACCTCTAAAATTGTTCACTAGCGAAAGTATTGCCGTCTCATCACTTCTCTGAACCTCTTGCAACCTAAATGATTATTGAACTTTCAAATTATTCACAAGCCAATAATTTTTTCTGACTTTGATTTTCTTTGAGGCTCCTGTTGTCAAGTCCCTCAAAAATAAACCGATATGAAGATATTTCAACTCTGAAGATGTTGAAAAGCCATTGTTGTGATGTCTCTTCAATCTTTCAGATCCTCATATTGCTGTCTTGTCATATTCTTCAAATACGATGTCATTTGATAAATGTTTACAACAGAGTGTGTTATTTTGTTTGCAGATTACTCATTGATTCCAAAGAAGTAACCATCATTGACAAAGCTTTTTTCAAAAAGAAGATGTTCCTATCCAGGTCAACTGAGAACGTCAATTTTGGATGACTATGCATCACTCCCTCTTTTCCTGAGGTATGTTGATTTTGTTATTTCTACGTAGTTCTTTATCCCTGCGCATGGATTTTCATCTTTTTAATTGTCTGTGAAACAATGATGTGCCTTCTCTTCAAGTTCTTGGAACCCCATGTTGTCCAGTCCCTCGTAACTTAGCATCTTTCAGGGTTTTCCGTCAAGTTCATCAAATAATAACCGATGTGATGATTGGTCATTTATAAAATTGTTCACAAGCTAATTTGATGATGTTTCTTCATTTTCTCAGAACATTTCGTTGTCCTGTCCCTCACAACTTGTCCTTCAAAACTTGTGACTCTAATATTTATCAGCTCTCAAATTACTTACATGCCAGTGTTGTACTGCTTCTTAAATTTTGCCCAAGCACACTTTTAGAAAGTGTTTATGACAGTGTGTCTGATTACTTTTGGAGATCAGTCACTGGTTGAAAAAAGCATTCATCATGAGCAAGATGCTGCTGCTATCAAGGTCAAGTTGGAGTGTCATGTTTAGGATGGCTATGCATCACTGCCTCCTTTTCTAAGGTATGTCAAGAAATGTCAATTCTTTTATGTGTAAGCAACCCTCTACATGAAGATTGTTCACGAGGCAATGAAGTGTCGTCTCATCATTTTCTCTGAACCTCATGTTTTCCTGTCCCTCATAACTTGCCATCATTTCTCCCCAGTTGTTTAGCCCTGTGCATTGATTTTGTTGTTTTTGAGTGTCTTGTTGTCTAGTCCCTCCAAATTTAAACATTTTAAAGATTTTCAATTGTTCACGACACAACATTAGGCCGTCTCATCATTTTCTCTGAACCTCACATTGTCCCTCTCTCAAGTTATTCAATAGCAGATGTTGTGCTGTCTTTGGTTTTCTTTGAGGCTCATGTTGTCTAGTTTCTCAACTCTTACATTTTTTCATTAAGCACTGTTGTGCTGTCTCTTCATTTTCTTCAAGCATGGTGACGTTTTACAAGAAGTTTACAACAGCATGTTTTATTTTTTTGCAGATTTTTCACTGATTCAAGAGAATATCCCTCATTGACAGAGCTTCTTGCATCAGATGGAGCCTCTATCTAGGCCAACTTTGAATATCATGTTTATGATGGCTGTGCATCACTCCCTCCCTTTGTGAGGTATGTTGAAAAATGTCATTTCTCCTTAGTTTTTTAACCCCGTGCAATGATGTCAGCTTCTTATGGGTTCACGATGCTGTGATGTCTCTCTCTTCAATTTCTCAAATCCTCATGTTGTTCAGTCCCTTCAAAATTTGACCCCATATTGTTTGTTAAACTCTATAAATATTCACAAGCGATAGTGTTCAGGAGTTAATGTTGTGTCGTCTCATCAGTTCTCTAAAACCTAATGTTGTCGTATCCCTCATAGTTAATGGATATTCAACTTTAACATTTTCATGAGCCGGAGTTTTGCTATCTTTAGCTAGTGTTGTCTTGTCTCTCATAACTTGCCACTTGAATGATTGTTGAACTATTCACCACCTGATGTTAAGCTGTCCTTGGTTTACTTTGAGGCTCCCGTGTTGCGTCCCTCAAAAATTAAGAAAAATTAGTTTGCAGATTATTCATTGAATTAGGAGTAGTTTCTATCCTGTTAAACTATTTACAAGCTAACTTTGTGCTGTCTTTGGTTTTCTGTTAGGCTCCTGTTGCCTAGTCTCTCCAACATTAAGCGCTGTAATGTTTTCCTACTTTGAATATTTGATAAATGTTTAAGACAGTGTGTCTTATTTCTTTTTGCAGATTCTCTGATTGAAGATAGCATTCATGTTGGCATAGACTTAATTTATCAGGAGACGACCATGAAATTAAAGTTGGACGATGGTGACATCAGCAGAGAAAGAAGTTGGGAGATTAGTGTCAGTCTGCGTGAACAAGATAAAGATGTGAAATTAGCAATCCGTGTAAATAACAACTTTCTTGAATGTTTATGTTGTAGAAGATGGAAACGGTCTGAAACTGCATGGGTGGAAGATGTCGGGTACGTGAATAGTTAACTGTTTAGAACTGTATGGGTGGAAAATGCTGGGAATAGCAAACTGTCTTAAACTGTTTGGGTGGAATACGTTGTTTGAGGAAGTAGTAAACCGTGTTAAGAAATATAGGAAGAATATATTGAAAAAGGAATAAAAGAAAAATAAACTGGTGTGAAAAATATTGTGTACGGTGTTGGTTGTGTTCTAAAAAATTGTGGGTAAGTGAATAGGAAACTGTACGGAAGGAATAAATCAGGCACATGAATAGCAAACTGTCTTAAACTGTACGGAAGGAATATATTGGGTACGTGGATAGCAAACTGTCTTAAACTGTACGGAAGGAATATATCGGGTACGTGGATAGCAAACTGTCTTAAACTTTACAGAAGGAATATATCGGGTACGTGGATAGCAAACTGTCTTAAACTGTACGGAAGGAATATATGGGGTACGTGGATAGCAAACTGTCTTAAACTGTACGGAAGGAATATATCGGGTACGTGGATAGCAAACTGTCTTAAACTGTACGGAAGGAATATATCGGGTACGTGGATAGCAAACTGTCTTAAACTGTACGGAAGGAATATATCGGGTACGTGGATAGCAAACTGTCTTAAACTGTACGGAAGGAATATATCGGGTACGTGGATAGCAAACTGTCTTAAACTGTACGGAAGGAATATATCGGGTACGTGGATAGCAAACTGTCTTAAACTGTACGGAAGAAATATATATGGTATGTGAATAAGAAACTGTAATAATATATAATGGGAATATTGACAGTATATGGATGATGAGTGCGTGGGATGGAGCTTCGCAGGAAGTGGATGAACGTACCATAGAGAATAGGGACGGGGGTCGGGGGGCGTAGCCCCCTGAGGGCGCGGGGCGGAGCCACGCAGGAAGCGGCCGGAGGCCGCGCCGATTTTTAGGGGTATTGTTTCTATGTTTCGTCTTTGTTTTTTTATTTTTCTTTAATTTTAAGTATAAGTATAAGTATAAGTATAAGTATAAGTATAAGTATAAGTATAAGTATAAGTATAAGTATAAGTATAAGTATAAGTATAAGTATAAGTATAAGTATAAGTATAAGTATAAGTATAAGTATAAGTATAAGTATAAGTATAAGTATAAGTATAAGTATAAGAATAAGAATAAGAATAAGAATAAGAATAAGAATAAGAATAAGAATAAGAATAAGAATAAGAATAAGAATAAGAATAAGAATAAGAATAAGAATAAGAATAAGAATAAGAATAAGAATAAGAATAAGAATAAGAATAAGAATAAGAATAAGAATAAGAATAAGAATAAGAATAAGAATAAGAATAAGAATAAGAATAAGAAAGATAAGCTAAAAATGAACATTTATGGTAAAAATTTAAGACAATTTTTAAAGTTTAAGATAATTGTTATCCAAAATTTTGATACAAAATTACATGCAATTTCAAGCAAAGTTTTTCACCATTACTATCAAAGTTTGAAAATATTTTAAGCAAAATACAATATTTTTTACAAAAACAACAAATTATGGAAAATTTTAAGAACAAAACGTTTTTAAGCAAAGTTTGACGCCATTACTAGCAAAGTTTGACAGCATTTTAAGCAAAGTTGGACAAAATTTTATGCAAAATGTTTAGCAAAGTTTGATCAAATTTTTAGCAAAGTTTGACGCAATGTTCAGCAAAGTTTGACGCAATGTTCAGCAAAGTTTGACACAATGTTCAGCAAAGTTTGACGCAATGTTCAGCAAAGTTTGACGCAATGTTCAGCAAAGTTTGACAAAATATTTAGCAAAATTCTAGCAAAGTTTGATGCAATTTCTAGCTAAGTTTGAAAAAATTTTAAGCAAAATACAACAAATTATGGAAAATGTTTAGAACATATTTATCACTAAAAATATTGTACAAAATTTTCAAGCAAAATTTGACGCCAATACCAGCAAAGTTGGACAAAATTACAAGCAGAGTTTGATCCAATTTAAAGCAAAGTTTGACACCAATACTAGCAAAGTTAGATGCCGTTGCTTAGCAAAGTTTGACATAATGTTCAGCAAAGTTTAACACCATTACTAGCAAAGTTTGAAAACATTTTAAGCAAAATACAGCAATTTAAGGACAAAAGTTAGACTCCATGTTTAGCAAAGTTTGATGCAATTTTAAGCAAAGTTTGACACAATTACTAGCAAAGTTTGAAAACATTTTAAGTTGACAATTTTACCAAGTTTACATAAGGAAATGGAATCTTTACGTTCTGTCGACAGCAAATGTTGTACATCTCTTCTAGAACCAGTTCTTGATAGCTTGGCTTGACATAGAATCAGAATCATAGCACAGTGGAGAATCAGCGTTGTTCAATATCAACTGTAGTAGAAAATAAAAAACATTTAGAATAAAGCAAACAGCCTTTAATGTAAAATCTGTACACTGTGTATTGCTAAGTCAAAGAATAAGAATAAGAATAAGAATAAGAATAAGAATAAGAATAAGAATAAGAATAAGAATAAGAATAAGAATAAGAATAAGAATAAGAATAAGAATAAGAATAAGAATAAGAATAAGAATAAGAATAAGAATAAGAATAAGAATAAGAATAAGAATAAGAATAAGAATAAGAATAAGAATAAGAATAAGAATAAGAATAAGAATAAGAATAAGAATAAGAATAAGAATAAGAATAAGAATAAGAATAAGAATAAGAATAAGAATAAGAATAAGAATAAGAATAAGAATAAGAATAAGAATAAGAATAAGAATAAGAATAAGAATAAGAATAAGAATAAGAATAAGAATAAGAATAAGAATAAGAATAAGAATAAGAATAAGAAAGATAAGCTAAAAATGAACATTTATGGTAAAATTATGGTATAAGTATAAGTATAAGTATAAGTATAAGTATAAGTATAACTGTGTAGTCCCTCAAATTCTAATAGATGTAATGACATTTCAACACAATTTTTCACGAAGAAATGTTGTGACGCCTTAACATTTTCTTTGAACCTCATGTTGCCCTGTCACTCACAATTTGCCAACGAAATGATGTTCAACTCTCAAAATAATCTTAAGCAGATGTTGTGTTGTTTTTTGTTTTTTATTTGAGGCTCCCATTGCCTAGTCCATCAAAAATTAACCCTCGTGACGATATTTTAACTCTTAAATTGTTCAAGAGACAATGTTTTGCCGTCTGATCACCTCTCTGAACCTCGTGTTGTTCAACTTTCAAATCATTCCAGAGCTGATGTTGTGCTGTCTTTGGTTTTCTTTGAGACTCCTGTTGTCTAGTCTCTCAAAAAATTAGCAATCTAATAATATTTCAAATCTCAAATTTGTTCCTCCAGCGTGATGAGTATTGATAAAATGTTTAACCCTCAAACTATTCTTAACCAATGTTCTGCCGTCTCTCCATTTTCTTCAAGTATGATGACATTTGATGAAATTTTTTAAACAGTGTGTCTTATTTTGTTTGCTGTCTTTAGGCCTTTTAGGCTTTCGTTGTGTTGTTCTATAAAATGTTAAACATATTTGAACTCTGAACTAAATTTTTGAATTTGTTCATTAGCCAATGTTGTGCCATCTTATCATTTCTTCTTCAACTCATAGTGTCCTGTCCCTCATTACTTGCCACTTGAATGATTGTTGAACTTCTAAACTATTCACCTGCTGATGTTAAGCTCTCTTTGGTTTTCTTTAAAGCCTCATGTTGTCCAGTCCCTCATAACTTGCCACCTCAATGGTTGTTCAACTCTCAAATTATTCCAGCTGATAATGTGCTGTCCTTGGGTGTTTTTCGGCTCTTGTTTAATCTTAGCAATGTAATGATATTTCACCTCTAATAATTTTTCTTGAGCCAATGTAGTGCTTTAACTTGGCACCTTAATAGTTGATCAACCCTCAATTTATTCACATAACCAACTTCCTCGAATTACTCAACTCAATCTGAGACACCCACACTAATCTCAACTACACAACTCTACAATTTATTTCTTTTAATTTATCTTTATTCAGATAACAGCTTTTTTCTAGCAGAAAAGCAATGCAAATTTCCCATGAAAATCATGAGCTAAATTATTACACTTCTACCTTTAGCCTGCGCTAAGAGAAAAAGAGGACACTAACGTGGCATGCCTTTCACAGGACGTTGGGGACTGGACACTTAAGGGCGCTATTGTGTGTAAAACTCTTAGCCACTGTTGTGCCGTCTGTTCATTTTCTTCAAACATAATGTCCTTTGATAAATGTTAAAGACAGTGTGTTTATCTTTGGTTTTCTATATTGTAATCCCTCAAAATCTGATAGATTTTATGACCTCTCAACTCTTAACTCTTCGTGACACCATCAAAAAAAAATCACACACTTATGCCATCAGGCACTTTTCAAGTGTTCGTTTGATATTTTGCGTGTAATACATGTTTTTTGAGAACACAATTATGTTTAAATCGCCCAAACTATTGGATGTAGACCCTTGTGACTAAATAAAATAAATTCAAGCAAAATTTCCATTGAGATCAGCCCACAAGTGTCTCTAAGCCATTTGTTTGAATGAAACCCTCTTGTTTGATGAGTCAGCAAAAACATCATAATTTCTTACATTTCTTACATTTCCCAAGGGAATACCGGGAGAACTGGTCATTGGTGGATTTTTTTGTGTGTGAAATCAACCCCGATGGTAACAAGACAATTGGCATGCTATTTGGCTAGGTGTAGTTGAGGAACCTTACATTTTTTAAATACAAATAAAATAAAATGGCGGAGTAATTACTTTTTAATTAAAAACGGACACCTGAAAAGTGCCTGATGGCTTAATCGAGGGTTAAATTGTTCATTGCTCGGAACCTCATGTTGTCGTGTCCCTCACAATTTGGCACTTTTGGGATTTTTCGATTCTCAAATTATTCACAAGCCAGTGTTGGGCTATCCTTGGTTTTATTTAGACTCTTATTGTGTAAACCCTCCAAATATAAGAGATGTAAAGATATTTCAACTCTAAATTGTACACGAGCCAATCTTGTGCTAATTAGCCAATCTTGTGCTAATTCCTTTCATTTTCTCTGAACCTCATTTTGTTCGGTCCTTATAACATGCCACCTAAATGATTGTTGAACTTTAATTTTACTGTTGAGTCGATGTTGTACTGTCTTTGTTTTTTAGGCTCTTGTTGCATAGTCCCTCAAAATGTGTTGTGCTGTCTCATCATTTCTTCTGCACATCTTGTCCTGTCTCTTGTAACTTACCTCCTAAATAATTGTTGAACTTTTAAATTATTCACCAGCTGATGTTTAGCTGTCTTTGGTTTTCTTTAAGGCTCTTATTGTGTAGTTCCTCAAAATCTTAGAAATGTAGTAACATTTTTACTCTTGATTTGTTCACGAGCCAATATTGAGTCTTCTGATCATTTTCTCTGAATCGCATGTTGTCCTGTCTCTCATAACTTGGCACCTAAATGATTATTGAACTTTCAAATTATACCTGGTCCGATGTTTATCTGTCTTTGGTTTTCTTTGAGGCTCTTGTTGTCCAGTCCTTCAAAAATTGTGACTCTAATAATTATCAGCTCTCAAAGTATTCCAGAGCTGATGCTGCGCTGTATTCGGATTTCTTGTTGTCTATTTGGCAAACTCAATGTTCAAAATAATCATATGCCGGTGTTGTACTGCTTCTTAAATTGTGCCCAAGCACATTTTTAGAAAAAGTGTTATGACAGTGTGTCTTATTTGGTTTGGCAGATTATTCACTGGTTGAAGAGAGCATTCATCATGAGCAAAGACTTCATTCATCAGGAGATGCTTCTATCAAGGTCAAGTTGGAGTGTCATGTCTGTGATGGCTATGCATCTCTCACTCCTTTTCTGAGGTAAGTTGAAAAATGTCATTTCTCCCAAGTTCTTAATCCTTGCACAATGATTTTCAACTCTTTAATCGTTCTCAAATCAATGTGGTGAAATCTCTTCAATTTCTAGGAACCATATGTCAATCTGTTCCTGATAAATTGCCATGTTAATAATGGTCATTTCTCCTTAGTTGCTTAGCCCAGTGCATTGATTTTCAACTTTTTAATTGTCCATGAAACAATTTTCTGCCGTCTCTTCAATTTCTGAAAACCCTTTTTGTGCAGTCTGTCATAACTTGGCACCTTAATGATTGTTTAACTCTCTTATTATTCACAAGCTGATATTGTGCTGTCTTTGGTGTTTTTAGGCTTTTGTTGTGTAGTCCCTCAAAATCTGAGTGATGTAATGATTTTTCAACTCTAAAATTGTTCACAAGCCAATGCTGTGCCATCTTATCATTTTCTCTGAACCTGATTTTGTCCTGTGACCCTCATACTTTGCCACCTGCTGTTGTCAAGTTCCTGAAAAATTAACCACTGTGATGATTTTCAACTCTGAAGATGTTGAAGAGCCATTGTTGTGACATCTCTTCAATTTCTTGAAATCCATGTTGTCCAGTCCCTCAAAACTTATCACCTTAATTATTGTTCAACTCTCAAATTATGTAGAAGCCGCTGTTGTGCTATTTCAGTTTGTTTAGAACCTTTTTGCGTAGATCCTCCAAATGTTATAAATCTAAGGATATTTTAACTCTAAAATTGTTCCTTTTTTTAACCTTATATTGTCCTTTACTTGATGTTGTGCAGTCTTTGGATTTCTTTTAGGCTCTTATTGTGTAGTCCCTCAAAATATAAGAGGTATGATTATATTTCAAGTCTGAAATTGTTCACGAACCAATGTTATGCTGTTTGTAGAGCCAAGTGTGGCATCTTTTCATTTTCTGTGAATTTGATGTTGTCCAATCCCTTATAACTTGGCACCTTAATGATTGTTCAACTCTAAAATTATTTATGAGCCAATGTTGTGCTGTCTTTGTGGGTTTTGTTTTCAGGGCTCTTATTGTGTAGTACCTCAAAGTCTAAGAGATCTATCTCAGTTCTAAATTTTTCACAAGCCAATGTTTTGCCGTCTCATCATTTTTCTCTGAACTTAATGTTGTCTCATACATCAAAACTTACCACCTTCAAAATTTTTCCACTCTCAAAATATTTCCGAGTCAATGTTGTGCTGTCTTTAGTTTTTTCTTGAGGCTCATGTTGTCTAGTCCCTAAACAATTTCAGTGCTCTTATGATTTGCTTCACTGTTGTGGCGTCTGTTTATTTTCTTCAAACATAATGTCCTCGATAATTGTTAAAAACAGTGTGTTTATCTTGGGTTTTCTATATTGTAATCCCTTAAAATGTGATAGATGTAATGACATCTCAACTCTTAAATTGTTCAGTAGCCAAATTTATGCCTTCTCATTATTTCTTTTGAACCTTTGATTGTCCTGTACAGTGTACCTCATAACTTCCCACTTAAATGATTTGTGATCTTTCAAATTATTAATGAGTCAATGTTGTACTGTCTTTGGTTTTCGTTGAGGCTTATGTTGTCTAGTTTCTCAAAATTTCAACATTCTAAGGTCTTCCTACTCTTAATTTGTTTTACAGCCAGTGTTGTGCCATCTCTTCATTTTCTTCAAATGATTACATTAGTGTGTCTTATTTTGTTTAAAGGTTTTTCACTGAATCAAGAGAAGTATCCATCACGGACAAAGCTTGTTTCATCACAAGATGATCCTATCTAAGTCAACTGGGAATTTAGTTTTTTGAATCTACGCATCACTCCCTCGTTTTCTGAGGTAGGTTGAAAAATGTAATTTCTCTGTAGCTCTTGACCTCTACTCATTGAACCTCCTAATTTGTTCGCGAGCCACTGTTGTGCCATCTGTTCATTCCTTGAAACATGATGTCCTTTGATAAATGTTTACGACAGTGTGTCTATTTTTGGAGTTCTTTAAGGCTCTTATTGTGTTGTCTCTCAAAATCTAAGGGATGCGATGATATTTCAACTTTGAAATTTGCCCGTGAGCCAATGTTGTGACATCTCTTCATTTTCTCTGATTGTCTTGTTGTCCAGTCCGGCTTAACTTGCAACCTTAATGATTGTTCAACTCTCAAATTATTCACATACTGATGTCTGGCTACCTTGTTTTTTCCTAGGCTCTTGTTGTGTAGCCCCTTAAATTCTGAGAGATGTAGTGATGTTTGTGAGGCTCTTTATCTTCTGTGAATTTGACTTTGTCCAGTCCCTCATAACTTATCACCTCAATAAATGTTCAACTTTTAAATAGTTCAGGAGCAAATGTTGTGCCCTGTCATAATTTTTTCTGAACCTTGGGTTGTCCTGTACCTCATAACTTGCCACTTAAGAGATTGTGGAACTTTCAAATTATTCACAAGTTGATGTTCTGCTGTCTTTGGTTTTCTTTGAGGCTCCTTTTGTCAAGTTTTTCAAAATGTCAGCACTTTAATAATTTTCCATGTATTTGTTCATGAGCCACTGTTGTGCCGCCGTTTCATTTTATTCGATTATGATGTCATTTGATAAGTGTTTACATTAGTGTGTCTTAATTTGTATACAGATTATTCACTGAACTAAAAGAAGTATCCATCATTGACAAAGCTTGTTTACAAACGAAGAGTTTTCTTTAGGCTCTTATTGTGTTGTCCCTCAAATTCTGAGAGATGTAGTGACATTTCAACTCTTAATTTGTTCACGATGCAATGTTGTGCCATCTCCTCAATTTTTTTGAACCTCATGTTGTCCTGTCCCTCACAATGTGGCACCTTAATGATTGTTCAACTCTCAAATTATTCACAAACCTCTAAATCTAAGAGATTTAATGATATTTCAACTCTTAAGTTGTTAACAAGCCTCTGTTTTGCTGTCTCTTCATCTTCTTCAAACGTCTTGTCATTTGATAAATGTTTACGACAGTATGCCTTTTTTTGTTTGCAGATTATTCACATAATGACTTTTAATACAATGTTTAAGACAACGTGTGTTAGTTTGTTTGCAGAATCTTACCACTCATACGTTTTTAATTCTGAATAGCTGATTGTGTGCAGTCTTTTCACTTTCCCTAAATATCTTGTGCAGTCCTTCAAAAATTCTGACTCTAATATTTATCAGCTCTCAAATTACTCACACGCCAGTGTTGTACTGCTTCTTAAATTGTGGCCAAGTACAATTTTAGATAAAGTGTTTATGACAGTGTGTCTTATTTCTTTTTGCAGATTATTCACAAGTTGAAGAGAGCATTCATCACGAGCAAAGACCTCATTCATCAGGAGATGCTTCTATCAAGGTCAAGTTGGAGTGTCATGTTTGGGATGACTATGCATCACTGCCTCCTCTTCTAAGGTTTGTTAAGAAATGTCAATTCTTTTAAGTGTAAGCAACCCTCAAGGCTGTGTCTACATGAACATTGTTCACTAGGCAATGGTGTGTTGTCTCATCATTTTCTCCGAACCTTATGCTTTCCTGTCCCTCATAACTTGCCATCTTAATAATGGGCATTTCTTCTCAGTTTTTAGTCCTGTGCATTAAATTTAGACTCTTTATTTGTCAACAAAGCAATGTTCTGCTTTCTCTTCACTTTCTCAGAACCCCATATTGTCCAGTTCCTCGTAGCTTAGCACCTGAAATATTGTTCAATTCTCAAATTGTATACAAGCCAATGTTGTGCTGTCTGGTTTTTATAGCTTTTGTTGTGTAGTACCTAAAAATCTTAGAGATGTAATTATATTTCAACTCTGAAATAGTTCTGGAGCCAATGTTGTGCCGTCTTATCATTTTCTCTTAAGCTCATGTTGTCATGTCCCTCACAACTTGCTATCTTATTGATGGTAATTTATTCTTAGTTGTCTAGCTCTGTGAATTAATTTTCAAGTATTTAATTATTTATTAGGCAATGTTGTGAGGTCCCTTCAATTTCTAGAAACCTTTTGTTGTCCAGTCTCTTATAACTTGGCACCTTAATGATTGTTCAACTCTCAAATTATTCACAAACCTCTAAATCTAAGAGATTTAATGATATTTCAACTCTTAAGTTGTTAACAAGCCTCTGTTTTGCTGTCTCTTCATCTTCTTCAAACGTCTTGTCATTTGATAAATGTTTACGACAGTATGCCTTTTTTTGTTTGCAGATTATTCACATAATGACTTTTAATACAATGTTTAAGACAACGTGTGTTAGTTTGTTTGCAGAATCTTACCACTCATACGTTTTTAATTCTGAATAGCTGATTGTGTGCAGTCTTTTCACTTTCCCTAAATATCTTGTGCAGTCCTTCAAAAATTCTGACTCTAATATTTATCAGCTCTCAAATTACTCACACGCCAGTGTTGTACTGCTTCTTAAATTGTGGCCAAGTACAATTTTAGATAAAGTGTTTATGACAGTGTGTCTTATTTCTTTTTGCAGATTATTCACAAGTTGAAGAGAGCATTCATCACGAGCAAAGACCTCATTCATCAGGAGATGCTTCTATCAAGGTCAAGTTGGAGTGTCATGTTTGGGATGACTATGCATCACTGCCTCCTCTTCTAAGGTTTGTTAAGAAATGTCAATTCTTTTAAGTGTAAGCAACCCTCAAGGCTGTGTCTACATGAACATTGTTCACTAGGCAATGGTGTGTCGTCTCATCATTTTCTCCGAACCTTATGCTTTCCTGTCCCTCATAACTTGCCATCTTAATAATGGGCATTTCTTCTCAGTTTTTAGTCCTGTGCATTAAATTTAGACTCTTTATTTGTCAACAAAGCAATGTTCTGCTTTCTCTTCACTTTCTCAGAACCCCATATTGTCCAGTTCCTCGTAACTTAGCACCTGAAATATTGTTCAATTCTCAAATTGTATACAAGCCAATGTTGTGCTGTCTGGTTTTTATAGCTTTTGTTGTGTAGTACCTAAAAATCTTAGAGATGTAATTATATTTCAACTCTGAAATAGTTCTGGAGCCAATGTTGTGCCGTCTTATCATTTTCTCTTAAGCTCATGTTGTCATGTCCCTCACAACTTGCTATCTTATTGATGGTAATTTATTCTTAGTTGTCTAGCTCTGTGAATTAATTTTCAAGTATTTAATTATTTATTAGGCAATGTTGTGAGGTCCCTTCAATTTCTAGAAACCTTTTGTTGTCCAGTCCCTTATAACTTGGCACCTTAATGATTGTTCAAATTCTCAAAACTATTCTTGAGCCAATGTTGTACTGTCTTAGGGTTTTTTCAGGGCCCTTGTTGTGTAGTGCCTCGAAATCTAAGAGATCTATCTCAATTCTAAATTGTTCACAAGCCAATGTTTTGCCGTCTCATCATTTTCTCTGAACTTTATGTTGTCTCATACCTCAAAACTTACCACCTTCAAAATTGTTCCACTCTCAAAATATTCATGAGTCGGTGTTGTGCTGTCTTTAGTTTTTTCTTGAAGCTCATGTTGTCTAGTCCCTCAAAAATTTTGTTGCTCTTATGATTTGCTTCACTTACATTGCCTAGGAGCCACTGTTGTTCTTTTCATTTTCTTCTAGCTTGATGACAAAGCTTTTATTATCAGAACATGTTTCTATCTAGGTCAACTTGGAATGTCATGTTTTGACTGGCTGTGCATCACGGGAGTGTTGAAAAAAGGTTATTTCTCCTTAATTTGTTTTCTTTGCGCAATGATTTTCAACTCTTGAAGGGTTCATGAATCAATGTTGTTACCTCTGTTCAATCTCTGGAAACCTCATGTTGTCCAGTTTCTTATAACTTGGCACCTAAATGATTATTGAACTTTCAAATTATACATGATCCGATGTTTCTCTGTCTTTGGTTTTCTTTGATGCTCTTGTTGTCAAGTCCTCAAAAATTAATCCATGTAATGATATTTCAACTCTTAAATCGTTCACGGGCCAATCTTTTGCCATCTCGTTTAATTTCCTCTGAACCTCAGTCCATTATAACTTGCCACCTTCAAAATAGTTCAACTCTCAAATTATTCACAAGCAGATGTTGTGATGTCTTTGGTTTTCTTTGGGGCTCGTGTTGTCTAGTCCCTCAAAAATTAAACGCATTAATGATTTGTCAACTCTTAAATTTTTAATGAAGCAATGTTGTGCCATCTCTAGATTTGTTTGCAGATTATTCACTGATTCAAGATTTCATCCACTATGGACAAAGCTTCTTTCATCAGAAGAAGCTTCTATCTTGATTTTTGAGGTTTTGTTAAGGCTCTTGTTGTGTAGTCTCTTATAATCTTAGAGATGTAATAATATTTCAACTCTAAAATTGTTCTTGAGCCAATGTGTTGTGCCATTTTATATGAGTTTATTTTGTCCTGTACCAAATGACTTGCCACTAAATGATTGTTGAACTTTCAAATTGTTCCTGATCCAATGTTGTGCTTTCTTCAGGGCTTCTGTTGTCGAGTCCTATAAAAAAAAAACATTGTGATGATATTTCTCTTAAATTGATCAAGGGCTTATGTTGTGATGGTTCTTCAATTTCTATAAACCTAATGTTGTCCAGTCTCTCAAAGTTTAAGCGATCTAATGATGTCAAACTTTTGATTTGTAAAATAGCCAGTGTTGTGCCGACTTTCCCTTTTCTCCAAGCATGATAACATTTGATAATTGTTTACGAGAGTGTCTCTTATTTAGTTGCAGATTATTCACTGAATCAAAAGATAAGTATCCATCATGGACAGAGCTTCTTTCCTCAGCGATGTTCCTATCAAGGTCAACTGGAAATGTCACTTTTTGGATGGCTATGCATGTCTCCCTCCTTTTCTAAGGTATGTTTGAAAATTTACATTTCTTTTTAGTTTTTTATCCATGCACAATGATTTTCAACTTTTAACTTGTATGCGAAATAATGATGTGCAGTCTCTTCAATTTCTTGAAACCCCATGTTTTTCAGTCCCTCAAAACTTGGCATCATAATTAATGGGCAACTCTCAAATAATACAATCTGATGCTGTACTGCCTTTGTTTTTATAAATCTCTTGTTGTTTATTCCTTCAAACTCTAAGTGATGTAATAACATTTCAACTCTCAATTTGTTCACGAGCTAATGATGTGCCGTCTCATCATTTTTTTTAGAACTTCATGTTTTCCTGTCCCTCAGATCTTGCCATTGTAATGATGGTAATTTCTGCTTGGTTGTGAAGCCCTATGCGTTGATTTTCATCTCTTTAATTGTCTACGAACGGTGATGTGCCATCTCTTCCGTTTCTCGAAACTCCATGTTGTCCAGTCCCTCGAACTTAGCACCTTGATTAGTGTACAAGTCTTAATTTATACTCACAGGCCGTTTTTGTGCTACTTTGGGTTTTCTTTTTGGCCATGATTTTGTGATCCCTCACAATCTTATAGATCTAATGACCTTCGACTCCTAATATGCTCACTCCCCAATCTTTTGCCGTCTCATCATTTTCTCTGAGCCTTGTGTTGTCCTGTCCCTCAAAACTTGCCACTTAATTGATTGTTCAACTTATTTTGAACAAATTATTCATGCTTCTATCTTGGTCAACTTGGAATGTCATGTTATGAATTTGCTGTGCATCGCTCCCTCCTTATCCGAGTTGTGTTGAAATGTTGTTTCTCTATAGTTCTGAAACCCTGCACAATGATTTACAACTCTTTAATTGCTCATGAAACATTGTTGTGACATCTCTTTTAGTTTTTGAAATCTCATGCTGTCCTGTCCCTCCTAAATTTGCAGCTTAATGATTGTTTAACTCTAAAAATATTCACACGCCGATGTTGTTCAGCCTTTGGTTTTTTATTAATAAAAGATGTAATGCTATTTTACCTCTAATATGTTCACTAGCGAAAGTTGTGCCGTCTCATCACTTCTCTGAATCTCATGATGTCCAATCCTTCATAAGTCGCCACCAAAATAATTATTGAAATTTCAAATTAATCACAAGGGTTTTCTGTCTTAGATTTTCCTCGAGACCCCTGTTGTCAAGTCCCTCAAAATAAACCGATGTGAATATATTTCAACACTAAAGATGTTGAAGAGCCATTGTTGTGATGTCTCTTCAATCTCTCAGAGCCTTATATTGTCCAGCCTCAATTAACTTGGCACCTTAATAATTGTTCAAACCTCAAATTATTCACAAGTCAATGTTGTGCTGCTGTCTTTAGGCTTTTGTTGTGTAGTCCCTCAAAATTTTAGAGATGTGATTTTTCAACTCTTAAATTGATCAAGAGATAGGGTCATTCCATGCCAACTCACCTAATTTTTTTAAAATTTGACAGTGACTGACTCAGATTTTGTTCTTATTTTTTTTAAAGAACCCTCTATAGGTGTTATGAACACACACACATATTTTTCTGCCAAATCTTTTTCGTTTTTGAGATACCACCCCTTGAACAATGTAGCCCTGCCCCTTTTTTTTAACCCAAATGTTGTATCGGTGGGCAAGCGCTACATACGCAGTGTGGACTTGAGAACAAAAGAGGTCCACATAATGTAGGGATCTGAAGCACTATGTGGACTTACACACGTCCACACAACGTTATTTGCAGTGTTGAGGAATAGGATTTGCCTTAAGTGTACAGAACAAAGGAATGTCCACACAACGACTGCAAAACAAGACTGTGTGAGTTTTTGGCAATTTCAGAGGCCCACATCTCAAAATCAAGATAAGATATACCCCTGATAATTCATATTTGTGATGACTGGTACTCAAATTATCAAAATCTACTGTTACAATTGGTATTCAAAATTTATTTTTTGTGTAATGGGTCCTCAAAAAGCTCAAATTCTACTGATGTGAGGGACTTTTTGTAATTTTTGAACCCCCCTTGTGCCAACATGAAATGTCAGTT
The DNA here is from genome assembly GCA_023634235.1 of Pisaster brevispinus. Classification (NCBI taxonomy): domain Eukaryota; kingdom Metazoa; phylum Echinodermata; class Asteroidea; order Forcipulatida; family Asteriidae; genus Pisaster; species Pisaster brevispinus. The sequence continues at coordinate 152 of JAMKCF010000403.1, read as the reverse complement.
TGCTTTTATATGACACATGGGTAATGTCTAGGTACATATTAGTGCCCCCAAGCAAGAAAAGACCAATCACAGATTCACTGGGTGTTTGACAGGGGTGGAAATATGGGTCCAGAGTTGAAAACGCCCAAAATACCCCTTCTATTGGATTTTTG